>NJCR01002268.1:0-23329 GCA_002234235.1 Fusarium hostae | reverse complement strand
AAAGAGGGGTTGTGGATGGTATTGCTTATCCATCGCAATGCTTGTCCTAAGGAGCCTTGCAGGTAATACCCAAAACATCAGAGCCAATGTTCTCACACAAAAACTCCGCAGCACCAGTTCCAGACTTCACAGTCCAGTTCGTAAACTCAACATCGCAGTTCTTTCCCTCAACAGGACAGAAGACATGGCCGGTAGTAGGCGCATACTTGGTGCTAGTCTTGCCCGAGAAGTTTTTGATGTAAATCTCAGTCACTTGCGCAGTACTTGGGTGTTGTTCACAGTAAGACTCCTCTTCGTTGTAGCAAGCATCGAACTCGAATGCAGCACCGCAGTTGTCGACTATGACACCATCCCATGTAACGTTACGGACAACAGCTGTGCCATGATCAGGACCACCAGGGTAAATCTTGATACCAGCGGCTTTCGTAGCGCCTTTCATGGTAGCATTCCTCACGTAGACGTTGGTGACTGTGTCGGTGTTTGTCTTGCCAAGAGAACCAACTGATAGACCGTGTGAGCCCTGGCAGGTAATGTTGGTGACGGTGACTTGATCACAACCTGACTTGAATGCAATACAATCATCCTCGTTCTGGATAAAGATGTTCGAAAGGGTCGTGTACTTGGACGCTCCGATATCGAATCCATCGGTGTTCTTTGGTAGATAGCTGGACTTGCTGATGGCAGTCAAATCCATGTTGAGGAACTTGACCCTCTCGCTGTTGGATCCGATATCAACAAAGACGTTCTGGGCGTTCTTCATAAGAAAGCCATTGACTTCAACATCAGTGGATCCGGCCACCGCGAACATGACAGGCCTCTTTAAATCACCGACGGAACCGAAGCGATCCCACGCAGCTTGCCCATTACCATCAATCTCTCCAGTACCAGCAGGACTATGAAACTTAAGTCCTTTGACCCCACGAATGTCAATCTGAGTACGAGAATTGTTCCAAAATGTGTAATCATTCGAAAGTTTAAGTCGACCGTCGAGTTGGATTTCGCAGTTGGTGCAGCCGGCGAAACTGAGTTTGCTTTTGACCATGTAGGTGACATCTTTGGGGAACACGATAACTCCGCCGTTGCCGCATTGCCTCAACGCTGCAGCGATAGCGGGGACATCGTCTGTTGATGCCGAGCCGGCTGATTTGGGAGTACAAGTCGCTCTCTTGTGATGTGAGAGAGAATGTTCGTGCGAGGTTGGAGTGCCCACTGCTCCTTGGACAAGGAGTGCAACGAGAGGGGCGATGAAGACTGATTGGAAGAGCATTGTTGTAGTTTCCAAATGCTGAGGTCTATGCTTCTGTAAATGTTTCGTCTTGTGCGATTCTCGTCATTTAAATACACATCTTACATCAAGAACCTTTGATCAGTAGCTAACTAGTGAATTAGAGAATACTACCTGATGACTTCATTCTCTCCATTTCATCAGTATAGCTAAACCCCTTAATCTGTCTATGGACGATCTGAGTTCGTATTACCATCTCAAAGTTAACTCACATAAGAGTTTCAACAAATTCTCCACCAATCAATTTGTCTAATTTCATGCGGTAGTTTGAAAATACGACCCCTCGTTTGCTAACCAAACACAGGGTAAATAGCCTGATCCTTGTCATCTTGGGCTGAGCCCGAGTAAATCTCCGACTTGGATAAACGAATACCCGCCAAGTCCCCGCAACTTACCCTACTTCTCGAGATTCGATGGTAATGAAACAATCGATTAATTGCGTGCATTGGACCGTTTCCTGGGGTAGATCGAAGTCTAACTGTCAATAGTCAGTTCTTGATGCTCATCGGATGCACGTATTTAGGCTGATACCCCAACTTTGACCCCAGACTGAACCCCAGGTTTCCTGTTTCGATCTTTTGCTTGGCCAATTGGGAATAGTTTCTGCCTCTCATCACTCACCATTTGATAGGATACGGAGAAACAAGAAGCTGGAATGAATTTAAATGATGCCAATGGTCTTGCGTAGCTATGTAACGGCACAAAGTTGCCGAAAGGTTGTCTTATGATCCAATTAGTTGCATTTTAGATGTGTTATTTCAGCCTGATAGCACAAAATAGGCTGTTGCTTTGACGGCAAATGGCAACAGAACCGGATTTTACGGCTGCTCTTTCAAATCGTACCAGGATACTCTGTATGTTAAGGCTGGATGATGTATTACTCCAACTGTTATATCGAGGGTGAGTATTTGTTCCAAGTCACTGAGGATGAGAGTTCTGGCTCACAACTGTAGGTGCGGTCGATTATATTTTGGCAACGGCCATGCATGGATTGGCGAATGTAAGGACATTATCTATTTCCCTCTACCAACTGTTTCTAATTTTTCTCAGCCACCATTGCTTCTAATGGACCGGGTTATATCACGGCATCATCTCGAACTGAGCCAACCGACACCTCACGTTATGTCATCGATCGCGGCACAGTAAGTGTAACACCACCAGTATAAGTAACATCTGTCTGAAAAAAGCTAGATCACGTCCACTGGCACCCAAGATCTTACTAACAAAGTATACCTCGGACGTCCTTGGAGAGTCAACGCACGGGTGATGTACCAGTACAGCACCTTGACAAACGTCGTTAAACCCGAGGGATACTCACCCATGGCTGAAGGCGCAACACCGTAGGCTAACAAGAACATCCCAAAGGCGACCAAAGGCTAACTCTATTAGTGTCTTTCAAGAGTTCGGAAACACTGGTGCTGGTGCAGATACTTCGCAGAGAAAGTACTTCACCCCTTCTGATAGGGCTCTGACGAAGCAGGATCTTTGGGGAGGTGACTTCAAGTGGGATGATAGTAGCTACTAGTCTATATATATGAGAGACAAGGAGTGTTACTACGCAAGAACGTGCTTTCGGCTATACAGTAATTTCCTGAAGCTTGAGAGTAGCCACTGGTGTTCCAGCATCATGATATCTAACGGGATTCCATCAACTGTTTTGGCTCCACCCATATCATCAACCAAGGCTCCTCCCCAGGTTTTGCACTGATGAGATGAAGATATGCGTCCTCTTCTAGCTTCCACGTCAACTCACCCGGAGAGCCCTCTTTGACAACCACGACATCTGGCTCTTCACTTTCCTCAACCACTGGCTTAGTGTTCAATGCGCATATCTCTCTGAATTCCTTCATAGCAAGCTCATTAGCCAAGCGAATCCCCTTTGACGCTGCGGCGATGCTGAAGCCAGAATTAGCCTCTGTGCCCTTCTGTTTGACAATAACAACATAGATATTCTTCCCACCACCATCGATGGCGGAATGGTTGACCTTGTCAACAGCTTCCAACATATCAGGGGAGAAAATGCCACTGGAGCCACTGCTTCTGTCACAGTTCTCTTTTCTAAGTGCCGACAGATCAACATGGTCAGACAGGTCATTCTCCTTGTCCACAGGTTCATTTTGCGGTGCTACCAGAAAGTCAGATAGCCCAGGAATGCGGTGGCAACAAGGGCGACCAATACGTCAAATATGTGGTCAAGGTTGATCTTACCTTCTTGGCTCTCTTCTTCGTTCATTTCCACGTCACTCGGCTTTTCATCAGTCGTCGAATCTGAGACGTCCACCACGTTTTTCTCAGTTTGGAGCTTGTCTTTGACTTGCTCTTCAGCTGGCTCTTTATTGACAACAGCCTGAACCTCTGGCTCTTGTTCCAGTTCTAGCAGCTTACTGGGCAGTTCATGATGGGTTTCCCCCGAGTCCCTCCCTGATAGATGCCAAATTTGCTCAGAGTCGAGAAGCGGAACGATGTATTTGTCCACAAATGACTTCGAGACCCCCAGTGATACTGCATCATTGACGGCATTCTGCATCCTGGCGATGTACTCCTCTCTGATCGGGCCATCGGTAACATAGTCCTCGCTAACATACACCAGTGCTTTGACTTGCTCGGTACGTGCATGACGCCCTGAAGCCTCGTCACCGGCCATGTAGGACACCGGGCCAATATGGGGTGGTGCACTGAATCTCACTTTGCGATTGGGATTGTTGGGAAAGTGAGTCCCATCACCGCTTATCGCGTCCCGGCGCTGCTCAAGTAGATGGGACAACCGGCCAGTCTTGAAATTCGCGTACTGTTGGTGAGGTTCGAACGAAATTCTCATCAGATACTTCTGGTAGAAGCCCTTGGACACTCCTTCGGAGCGATCTAGGGTCCTTTCGTCTTTGGGACCGATCATGTAGAGAAGGCCCTCGACTGAGTCATCGCTTCCAGACTCAACGACGTTGGCAACACCGCGCTCGTTGATCTGCCAGCGATATGACTCAAGAGTAGCCTTTCCTTTGAAGACACTCCCAGGGCAGCGATGAGCCATTTGGGCGAGGTGCAAGTTGCTCCCATAGGCGAAATACAGTGTGCTGGCTGCTCTGATCATTCTTGACCCGGGCGCGTCAACTGTGGCTGACTGGCCATAAATTGGGCCCGATGGATTGAATGCATACATGATTCTCAGTTGTAAATACGCAAAAATTGTTTGGAAACGAAGGGTCAGAACACGAGAGAAGTGGGAGAGTTTGGGGAATTGCGATGGTGGGGCAGACCTGTCGCATGAATTCACAGCCTGATAAGGGAAAAAGAGCCTCAATCAGGCTGCACGTTGGCCACTGTATGATTTCGACTGTGGACATCAAGGTACAGGACTGATCCAGATGCATCTGGCCCAAATTGTCACCACCCATGCCATTTCAATCATAAAATGATAACCTGCGGCTCTAACAATAACAAAACCTCCCCAAAGTTCCATTAGGACCTACCAACAAGACTTGCACTTTGTGCCCTGTCGGTCCAGCGGCTGGTTAATGATATGATTTGGTGATGATGACTGCATAATCGGTCTGATGGTGGCTACCAATCAGGATTGGCAAAATGGTGCTGTTTGTTTTCCTGCCTGTCTGACTCCCATGTGAAATTGCACTTTGGGCCTTTTCTGTTTTCTTCGATGTATCAATATGTAAAAAGGAATTCCGGCACGCCAGCCCAGACCACCATCAATAATGATGGATGTAGACACTGTAAGCCTTAGGGAACATATCTCCTACCCAGGTGTCAAGCCAGGGAACAGGCGGCTGAGCCTTGTTGGGGGTGAAATGTCAAATATCTAGTCATCAGAAGGACGACGATGGCAGCTGATGCACAGTTTCTGTTGATAGTTTCCAAATTACTACCTTTCGTCTCATCTACCCATGGCTGATTACCACTTCGGTATTGAGATTGAAGTCATTGTCGGACCTCACAAGGTTCGGTCACCACTTAACACTAAGCATGCTCTGTACTATAGCAAGCTGGCTGCGTCCCTTCGAAAGCGAGGACTAAAGGCCAAGGCGGACGATCTACAACAAGGCTACACCAAGCGACCGGAACATTACGACAAATGGTGGATCACCAAGGACGGATCTCTTGGTTCCCATACAGACAAGAGTACGAACGTCTATATCTCTCAATATCGAGGATGAAGTTGACATAGAATAGTTCCAATGGAAGCTGTCTCCCCAGTTCTGAGCTTAAGGGCAAACTGGGAGTATGAGATCGACACCTTCTGGACCGCAATGCGTGTCGTTTTCCATATGCCTGATCGATCACTTCTTTGCGGGAGTCACATCCATGTATCCAAGGGTTTCAATCAGACCTTCACCCTCCCTCAAATCAAGAAGATCGCATTCGGCGTCGTCTACTACGAAACACTCATCCTACAGCTACTCATGCGAGAGCGAGCTAACAACCGATACTGCAAGCAAAATACTCTGAACTCGACGCAGCTGATGCGCTGCAACGGTAGCTATAACGCTATGGCGGAGCTCATCAAGAGTGCCCAGAGTACGACGGCCCTAAAGAACATTATGCAGAACGATAGGTACGTTCTGTGGAATTTTGACAACATCGTCCCCCAAAGCTCTGGAACCATTGAGTTCAGGGGCGGGAGGTGCCTCAGGGGAGAGATCAGAACAAAGCGATGGATTGCTTTCACGATTGCTTTGATCCAAGCTCTACTTAACATGGTACGTTCCATAGCAGTTACTTACTATTCCTCACTACTTCTTATCACTGACACTTGTAAGAACAACATCGCAAATCCGAATGTTTCAACTCTAGAATCAAGAACGCCAGAAGGTCTATACACTATGATCAAGAAAGCTGCCACTCAGCTTTCTTTGAGAGACTCCCTCCCGGAGGATTGGAAGGTCTTGAATGAATCTCAGAGATAATCTAGAAGTGTTTTCATTGTTTTGTTATGCTTTTTCCAATTGTTATTCATTATCGAGTAATTTGTCGTATGTAATTTACACTATTTTCTGTACCAACACAGTATACTGCCTGACCAAAACCATCTACCACCCTTTAGCACAATATTTGATAGCCAATGACTAGAATCCTTAGATCTTCTGTGTTGAGAAGCGTGTTTCTATTTTAATCGTTCTGGGCTCGTAATTTCCATATGCGTAGTCAACTTAATCTGCAGATCGCCTCTACAAAGACACGTAACAAAGGAACCAGGAACGGGCAGTCCAAGAACTCAGACCTCAGTAATTTAGGCTGTCCTACGTGGTATCGAATCCTAATCTGAGCCCCTACCTACGGCTTTCAAGCTCGGAACCAGCCTGAATTGCACATTTAGCAGCCGTTATTGGCCAAGAGAGGAAGGTGTCAAAGGCGCATTAGGCTGAGGATGCCGTGAGTCACAATCACTCCTTCGTATAAATCCCTATGTTCATATCTTACATGGCTTCTTTTGATAACCTTGGCACGTCCAAATGCATCTTCTTGCCCAATAAAGACACCGAAATGCGATTGTTGCACATTTAGGGTCAGATAATTGCCTCAAGGGTGACTCAACAATCAATCAGCCGCACTACGCAGCCTGAGACCACCAGCTTCGCTTGCATGCGGCTGAGCGGTCCCCTATGAGGCTTTGCAGATGAACGGGGCAGTGGGGTTGGAACTGATCTATTATTGGGATGTACATCCATACTAAATCATAAGCTTGAGTACGCTGAAGTGAATATGCACAGCCGATGGAAATGGTAAAAGATAACGCAATCACCACCCCCAGTTCCAGGAGGTTGATTGTGAAAACGGCCTTGAAACCCTCTGCGAAGTGCGTACACTTTGTCCCACGATTGAAGCGTGGCGCTGAAATGCAGAACCCCATGCTCTGCGCTGCGGAGATGAGCTCCGGCGTCTTCTTCGATGAGGCTCTTCGGGGTCTGAACTGGTTCTGCGATGAACACTTTGACGTGCCGGTCTTCTTGTCTGATCTCCTCGATGAGACCTCCTTGAGGCTGACCTCAGTGGAACGGATGGTCGAACCGTGTTCTCAAAGAAGTCAGCCGGGATACCCAAGATGACAGCGTCCCTTATGCCACAGTTCATGCGGTCAACGTATTCGTCCCGCGCGGTACCCCATTGAGAGTAACGGCCACTGAGATAAACCAGCACGTTCCTTTTGATTCTGCCTTGCCGCTCGGGCTCATGGGATCGTGATCCTGACCGCACAGCGTTGACAGCCTGATCAAGCCCACCATCCTGGACAAGGTATCGTGTTGGAAGCTGAAGGTCTTCAACAGCTTCATGTAGGACGACACTATGGTATGATTTGGTGTAAGCGCCGGAATGAACGCCTTCGTTTCTGTCGAGGCGCGCTTCATCGTCAACGCTGACTTGGTAGACCAATCCATGCACATTATAGCCACTGCAAGGAATCACATTTGCGAAGCCTCGACTGTTGATCTGCCAACGATGATCCAGGAGAATTGCTCGCCCGACGTAGTAGCTTTCGGGGCACCGACTTGCCATTTGCTGCAGCCAGAGGTTGCTACCATAGGCGAAGTAGAGCTGCGCCGGCAAGTCCGACATGGCGCGAAGGTGCATGCAATAAACGCTGCACCCCGGTCGAATCGTGCTGAGGGCTGATACCCAATGATTGAATGAATGAGGCTCTGAGGGTCTAGAGTTCTATGCGAGCTGGAGCGAAGGATCTCTGGGTTGACAGTTGGAGCCTGACAATTGACAGTCAATAGTTTGCATGCATTAGGCTGCGACGAGCGAGGCAATTTATGGTGCCTTCCCAAATGAGCTGATTAATTTCTTTGGTCACATTGCTGCCGTGCAACCTTGGATGATGGTTGCAATCCTGACAAGTTCGATCTTTTTTCAAGGCCATGTCAGCAGTCAAGAGCGCGTCGACGTGAGCATGATGTTCCAATTCCGGAGTTGGAGGGTGCGAAGCTGCTACATAGCTAGAATTGTGATTTATAAATATAGTTCTCTCTACATGCGGGCGTTTGCAATCACAAAAGTCTGTCAAAACAAGGCTTTGACAAGACGGCATGATGGGGGGATGCAACCATCTTAGACAGTGCGAGCCTAATTGTGTACTCGAATAGATACACAACAACCCACAATCTGACTTGTGAGTACAGAGCCTGATTCATTTTGATTGCCTCGGCCAATGTCTGACGCTGCGACCGATATCTTGATTATGAACATGGCTTCCCCAAGTGCTTGCGATGGGCGGCTCAGTCATTCTCCAGTCACTTCACGTGAGCCACCATGTCTTCCTTTGGTTCATACAACTTTGGGGTTGAATTGGAACTCATTGCTGAGCCCAAGAGGGTGCGGCACCCTCTACTGCGTGCTGTCTACTACGAAGAGTTGGCGACATCATTGAGATATGATGGCGCCGATGCAGAAGCAGACAAGCTCAATCAACGATATCGAAAACGTCCAGAACACTATGATAAGTGGTGGATTACAAAGGATGGATCGTTAGGAGATCCTGAACATCCGTGTAGTAAGGATTCCAAAACTTTTGCTATGATTGCGTACTAATTTGTAAAACTACTCATAGTTCCGCTCGAGGCTGTCTCACCTATACTCTGCACTGATTACACTTGGGAGAATCAAGTAGATGTTTTCTGGAACTCCTGGGATCGTGTATTCCACATGCCAGAAGCATCTCAGGCTTGCGGCAGCCATATCCACGTATCACCATCACCGGAGATGGAATTTGATCTCAATCAACTTTGCAATGTTGCTTTTGGGGTCGTCTACTATGAGCCGTTGGTCCTTAGTCTGCTGCCCTACCACCGTCAAAACAATAAATACTGCAGACCTAACACGCTACGATCTGGACCATTGTATCACCTCATGTCAAACTTTCACGAAGAGGCAGCACTCAGAGAACTCTGGGAGGCCCTTGACGAGGGCATTGACGAAGAAGACATCCGAGACCTCATGCAATCTGGCCCAGAGTCAAAGCAGGAGAGATATGTTCTCTGGAATTTTGACAACATATTTGGAGGCGGCTCTGGCAGCATCGAATTTCGAGGAGGCCCAGGTTTGAGAGGCCCTGTCCAGACAAAGAGGTGGATATCGTTTGTTGTCGCTTTCATCCATATGTGCACAAATCTGGTAAGCTTCTCACGCAGATCTTCATTCAGACCTTTCAGCAGGCACTGGATTTACAATACAGGATGTCTCATCATGGAGCCACTACACGAGACCGAGTATGGACAGATTCTGGAGAGATTTGCGTAGGGCTGCGCAAGCTGTCAGTGTTAAAGAGAACCTTCCATCGGACTGGAGAGTCATGGCAGGGCTGGTCAGGTCAGTATTCCCGAAGAAACCCTATTTCAAAACGCACAATTAACCATGTGCAGCGGCAATTCCTACGAAGAGTCTGTTCTTGACGACTTCAGCGATTCAGGCTATGGCGATGATTCATCTATCATGGGCAAGTCGGACTCTGAATATTCCGACTCTGAGTATAGTGATGGAGAATATGAAGCCTTGCAGCAGGAGTTGATCAGGGAGAGAGAACATCGTTGCACGATTCTTTAGGTGGCTAGGAGATTTCACGGTGGCAATTTACAATTGGCAATAAACAATGCTGACTGCATGATTGCGGCTGAGATAATTGCCAATCAGCATGGATCTACTTCATTGCGGCAGAATGTTGTTGGTAAGATTCGTGGTGTGCCTATATTGAAGCAGCCACTCATCTTCTCTCATGTCCCGTCCCTACAACGGTTTTCCGTTAGCCAATACCGTCAGTCTTGGCAATCAGGATTTCGATAACGAATTTATGGATGACAGTTCGGACACATTGAGCCTGTCTAGTAGCTGGGTCTTTGGGCAACAAATGTAGAAACGGGATAACCCTGAGTCTTACGCTATATCATCGCGCTCTAAGCTTGTTGATTATCCCCATTCCCTCTCCACCCAAGAAACCTGAGTGTTGGCTTGGTTTTAAGGAAATAAGGCTCGGGACATCCGAAAATACCCATGCATGGATAAGGAGTAGAAGCAGAAGCCGAGCTAGCCCAGCCGACAGGCTCAGCCTCAACGTGCATGCATATTTAGCCCCCAATCCCCCTCACCCAGATGTAGGTGCGGATGATGGGGGCGAGAAGTTTCTTGAGTATCAGTATCAGAGTATTCCCCCAAATTTTGGCTGTGAAGTAAACCCTCGCCTTACCAAGGTTTGGAAATGGGATATGTATCTCGTCAATTGCTCCTTAGGTAGAATAAGAAGAAGGGGACACCCACAGGTTTTGCAACCTCTTCCTTTAACAATAGTTTGGCTCATGGCTAACGAAGTTTGCTCACGTAGCATTTATGGTGTTACACAACGCACCGACCAACTTGATGTCTCAGTAGCATACATGAAGTATGCATAAGTGGCGATATAAGGAAGAATATTCGACCTTTAAGGCCCGGAAACAGCCTGGAAAGTTGTGTGGTAAGACCCCTTTTTGAAGGAATTGGGGGTTAAGACCCAAGACTGAGCATGAAGCTGTCTAAAGAAGTCGGGAGTTATTGTCACCATAATCGGTGAATGTGCCTCAGCCGCACGCCAGCAAAAGCAGTGATCCCCACCGGCATCAAGCTGGCTTCATGCAAGTGTCCCGTCTGGTGTTGTGGCTTGATCACATAACAGCAGCTATATCACCCTGCAAACAATGAAGCTCTTCAGCGGCGAAATGAGGCTGCCAGGTCCAGGTTTAACTATACAGCTACTTCTTCCCATTTTAATGCCGCCAGTCCTCCGTCGCCTCGCCGCGTCGATGGTACTCCCAGACCTTGCTGACTTTAATTTCTGAAACGATATCATTACTCAACATGCAACTAAGCATGCTTTTGTGGCTGGCGTTGGTCGCGTGGGTTCAACCCATCTACGGTTCCGCTCTATATGCTTTCTTCACCGACCTCACCATCCAAGTCGGGGCACAAGATCCTGCCACGGGAAAGCTTCTCTACAGCACCTGCAATAGCCAAGATATCCCAATTTTCCCACTCGAAAAGCCAAATATCCTCGATACAAAGGAAATCCCGCGTAATGGCACCGCGCTTACGGCAGTAGGCTGGGGGGACTGGCAATTTATTACTGTACGTCGTCTCTTTGAAACTGGTCACGCTCTACAGCTCACAGTATATCTAGGCGCAAGTATTCTGGCAGACAAAAGATAATACGATCGTGCAGGGGAAATACATATGTAATATGACGACGGGAAAGCTTGTACGCGACCGCGAATTCCAGATCTCGGCAGCAGCCGGCGTCGACTCCATCCACAATGAAACGGGCCTCTCCATTGTTAACCTTGGCGAGAAGGAAGGGTATCGTCTGTTCTATCATGATGAGGACAGGAAAGTCAAGATGCTGTGGTATACTGACGATGACGGTTGGAACGATGGGGGAGCTATCTCACAGGATACTACCGGCGGCATGGCGTTAGGGTCAACGATACATGACTTGAAGAATATTACCGTGCCTTTCCCGAAGGACTCTAAGAATATCGAGCTGTCCCGCCTGGACAAATCTGGGCTCTGGATGCTAGGTGCGCCCCATAACGCTGTCGCGCTGGTAGTACTGGACGAAGCAGTGGCTGACAAGTAATAGATGCGTTCCCGAACAAGTTCCTCGGACCTTACACGAACAACACACTGCCGTCGGATATGTTTTGGAGCTTGGAAGACGAAGCCGACTTCTCTCTTCCTGCCTGGAACTCTTCCCTCGAAGCCATTGGCGCAGCAGTGGACAGATCGCGAACACGAAGCATCTTCTACATCGGTGACGATAAGAAGATACACGAAGTTAAATCGACGAAGAATAGTTGGCAGCTGGGCACAAACCAAACAGAGCGCGCATGGCCTGTCGCCGATAACCCAAGCTCCGGTCTGGCCGTAGTCTCTCAACAGAGCGAAGGCAAAGCTTGGCTATACTACTGGGCCAACGAGACAATCGTACAGGCATTCAAGGGTTACGATGGTGACTGGAAGAAGGCAGAAGTATTACCGCAAAAGCTTCCGACAAATGGAACTGATGACAAGAAACCCAAGGACAGACCAGCACAAGAGCCTGAGCCAGAGCCTGAGGGTTCCAAAGGCCTGAGTTCAGGAGCCAAAACTGGAATCGGTATTGGCGTCGGCATTGGCGTTGGCGCGATGCTCATCGGCGTTCTGGCTTGGCTCTGGATGAAGCGACGTAGAGATCACGCTCACCAAGAGAAGGTCTCGGGTATAGTGGAAGTGGGAGGAAGTCCTCTAGAGCCGCGTTTGTCAGTATTCAAGGAGGACCTCCCCAGAGAAAATGAACAAGTGGAACCATCAGAGATGGCCGGCCAAGGACGACCAGCTGAGTTGAGCCACCACGATTCAGTGGTTTACGAGTTGCCAGAGCATCATGCAAGGGGATAACCGGCGGGTATCGGATTGAATGAGCAAAGGCGCAATGATAAGATTGTCAACCTCAACGTGAGCATAAATAGCAAGTAATTTCCTCGGCCTACCTTATTGTAAATGAATGGGCGCAGACTGGAAGGTTGATCGCAGAGTGACTTTGTGAATCTCACTCTCATTGAAGGGGCAGTCTCACTGGTACTCGCGCCGTGCCGGAAGTCGGTGAATCTGCTAGCTCCAGGAGGGTCTTCCAGTGGCTTCAGTAGCCTATCAAATAGCCTAACGGCACTACCAGCTACCCTTTTCGCCGCCCCCAAGACCCCAGTCAAAGTGGCCTGGACCGCTCAATTGATTGCACGCACCGTGTCTGGATGGGGCTGGACCGGCCGGGCCTCAAATTCTGGCCTGCAATTCTCATTGCGAGCCGAGCTTGATTGAAGGACGTATCATTTTCACTCAAAGGGAGTAAAGAGGGAACTCGCGGAGTGACAGGCCCTGAGATGGAGGTAAAGGTACTCAAGCCAAGACTTCATCACATGCCCGCGACCCAACACTAACATTAATGGCTATCTGGAAAGACAACAATGAAGCAAAGCTAAGGGAAACAGTGTCGCCAATAACCGGTCCATGCAAAGGGGGCATTCACCGCCAGCCACTTTAGCATCTCAGCCAGCCACTTGGTCGGATTTTTACCAGGGTAATTTGAAGCTATCGATTTCCTGGGGAGCGGCCCGTACCATTCACCGAATCATAACTAAAATGGGGCAAGTCCGCTGACAGACCCGACCAATTGATCCATGGGTGATCAATTTTGGAACAGATAATCTGGAGAGAGGATGCTGAGCGACAGCCACAGCTGATCCTCGGATATACTATTGAATGCTGAGGCTGACTGTTTCCCAGGCTTGTCTCAGCTTGTGAGTCTATTGACCCGGATCACTCCCCAAAATGGCAGAATGTCAAGGCGCAAGACACGGGCTGTATCTATAGTTCCAGTCGTTTGTGACTGATTGGGGAAGATGTCAATTCAAGGTATCGATCATTGGAACGTCGGATTGGAATGGGTAAAACGCCGTCGTCTCAATTACCAATATAAGAATAAAGAGTATGGCACCGTAGTTTCCGCGACTGGCCAGGTCTTGAAAACTCCGTCTGTTACTCTCAACTGTCGCCATGATCTTCAAACCTTTCTTTCTCTCATCGCTTTTGGCCACTGGCCTCGCTTTATACATACCCCATGAGGACATCACGAGCAAAGAATGCGATTGCTCGGGAAAGCATGTTCGCATGAACGACAACCTCAGGCATATCTATATATGTGGCGATGAACGCCTCGGACCTACAGACCTTCCCACGAAGCTTCCGCTGAGTACATTTGTCACGGGTTATGATCGCTTCGGTGGCTTGACTCCGAACGAATTCCTTGAGAAGTGGTGGGATAACACGACGAGACCTGATGGCAAAAAGCCAGTTGGCTGGAAGTATCCGCTGAAGAACGGATTTGAGTTGGATGACGACGAACGGCCCATTAAGGCAAACGTGAATCTCACACCAGGAACGCTGGTTGACAGATTCGGAGAGCCTACTGGTAGGTTTGACCGCAGTGGTATGGAATAAGTACTAACTTATCTGAAGGACGCTATATCTCTCCTGCGACAGCTCCCTTTTCTCAAAGAGCTCTTCACCCCGGGAATCTCATCACTGGAGAGAATCAGGAGTTTCCCAACAATTATCACGTTTACAAGGTAGCCAAAACATTCACTGTTCAGGCAGGACCTATCAGGCCGTGGTTTGGCCAGCCAGGTTATGGTGTTCAGTTCTTCCTCGGTGTTGGTATCATGGTGAACGACTACCTTGACAACGGAAGTTTAGTACAACTTAACGCGTCAGCCTTGATCCGGGAGGCAAAGCAGTGTACATTGAGTCAAGGAGGCTCTGCCTCAGAGCCAGAAGAGCTTTAGATGACGGTCACTGGAAATAAGAGTATTATAAATCACTTTTCAATACTTGGTGATTGAATCGCCAGGAAAAGCCTTTTCATTGTAACGTGATACACGGGTAAAAGACATGCTTCTTTGTAGCCAACACTGGCTATATAGCTGTGGTTCAAAGGCTGTAAATTGCTGATGGTTTATTATGACGGGTAGTATAAACCCTTGAAGCTTCCAATTCCGTTCTCCAGTAATACGACCGCTTAGTCCCGCCGTTGTCCATCACATTCGAATTCATAGCTGCACCTACAGAGGCTCAGGACTGGTATACTCCCAGTGCTCTGCCAGATTCTGATCCAGTTTATACAGCCTCCCAATCGAAGACTCATCATCAGCTAGTGCTTCGTCATCGACTTGTCGCCTACAGTTACAACCGGAGCAGACAATTGAACTCATCGACGTGATCTTGCCGCAAGGACTTTCACAAACTCTTTTGTTGCACTTCCACTTCTTGTGGTCTTTGCGTATGACTGTTGTCGTGGTGGCCATTGTGGGATTTGGGGGTTGTAAGGGTTTGATGTTCTGCTTGGTAGAGGGGTATATGAGTGGAGTGCTGTTTTAAGCTTTCGATTTTGTAGATGTTGAAGACTTTGAGTGGACTCTTTCTGAGCTAGCAAAGACCCTGTTTATCCCTTTCAAACGCTTCTATTCACTTGAGAGGTGCGCTGAATTGAATCACAAAGGTTTTTATAACATGTGCTGCATCGCAGCACTAAGCTTGATATGTTAATCATGACAGACATCTCAGTGACATACATCAGGGCAACGCATCCTTGAGCTACATCACTGTCTGGGAGTTGAAGAACATCTGCTCCCTAACAGTGAGAGCGTACCGTGTGTGACGCATATCCTTCGATCATAGAATCAACCTCAACTACTTACTGAAACACAGCGTCATAGGTTCCTGTGGCTGACTGAACTCTCGCTGACATGCGTGATTCTTAGCTATATTGAGGATTCTCAGCTCTTGGAGAGCTATATATCACTGCCGCTGACAGACTTCCACGTTCATTCCAATTCCCAACAATAGTCCCAGCGACGAGCCTCCCTCATCAACCGCTATTATCCCACCTGACTTTACTCATATATCACATACACCATGCCATTCGGACAAGTCACGAAGGAAGTGAGCAGCCATCACGTTTACTGGGGATGCAATAAACAAGCAGGCGGCTGCGGTGAAACAAATGACATTGCACAAAAGACCTGTAAGACGTGCAAGAAAACGCGGTGCGCAGGTGATGACGCCATTGCCAACTCGCCCGAGGACCCTGTGTCAGGCTCAGAATTCAGAATTGGGCATTTGGACAAGGTTGACGATAATGGTGTGGAACACTGGTGTTATATCAACCCAAATGCAAAAAGGCAATCACAGATTGTGAATTGATGAGAAGCATATGTCAAGGAAAAAGGAAAGGATATCTCGCTTAGTTCATTACATCAACGTGGGTTACGTTAAGAATACCACGCAATGTCCCATTCATCAAATTCTAATCCAGATGCTTCACATCAGCTTTCTCAATCACCTGCTTCGTGTCCAGCTCATCAGAATAAAGTCCCTCTGGTGCATCACCAAAGATGACCGATATCTCCTCTAGTGTACGTCCACGTGTCTCGGGGTAGAAGAAGAAGATCACGAAGCCATAGGAGACGAGAAGAACGACATAAACAATGTAGTACTTCCAGCCAATAGCCGACAATGCAATTGGGTTGACAAAAACGTTGAAAATGAGTGCCAAGATCATAATCATCCAGGCTGCAGAGATTCCACGGCCACGTAACTGGAAGGGCCAAAGCTCGAGAGGGTAGGCAACCTGAAGGGGAGTTCTATGAAGAGCAGTGTTAGTGATGGGATTCAAAGTATGGGTGAGTGAAACAGAGTTAACTTACATAGCAACGGCATAACCAGCATTGAATAGGAACACGAATGGAATCATGGTAATTCCAACTGATCGTGATCCAGTCTGCGCAAAGCTTCCTGACATGGCAGTGATTAGGATAAAGCTGACAAGCATAATCGCACAAGAAATCATGAGAAGAAGTCGTCGTCCCAGTCGCTCGACACACAAAGCACCAGCGCATGCAGCCAGGAAACTCCAAATCTGAAGACATCCCATGATCAGAGTTTGATCAGTGACGCTGGTGATGCCGACGGTGGCAAGGACAGTGGAGAGGTAGTAGCTGACGACTCCGTTACCGACCCACTGACTGTAAACTGCCAATGATGCAGTGATGAAGAGACGGCGACGATGGGCTGGAGTGGATACCAGTGACGCGTAGGAGCTTGACTTCTCTGCTTGTTTCTCGGACTCGATGGCGGTCGTGATCTCGTAAAGTTCGAAGTCGACAAGCGGATGGTTCGCATCACCGCCCTATAAAGTAGTACTTAGCTAACTGTTCGATGGGCGTCAATCATGCTAATTTGACTTACCGCGTGCAGATTTCCTAGAGTCTCGCGAGCTGCGTCTTCCCGCCCCACAGATACCAACCATCGAGGACTCTCAGGCACCAAGATCAGAGCAGGAAGTGCAACAAGAGGCAAGGCGATCTGGAGAATGGTCGGTATCCTCCAGGCCCAGTCGGTGTAGTTCCTCGTACCGTAGCACGACCAAGCTGCAATGATACCACCAATGAAATAATTACAGTTAGTCAAAGCAGTAATGACACTTCTGTGGCTGGGGTACGCGATCTCAGTAATGAGAAGAGGGATTGATGTCGCAAACATCGCAGTCGGGATACCAAGGATAAAACGACCTGCAATCCACTCTGCTTCAGACTTGGCACCTGTCTGGAGACCAGTACCAATTGCTAGCGGAATGAAGCCCAGGAAAGCTGGTAGACGACGACCGTATTTGTTTGCGAGCCAGGAGCTAGGTGGGCAAGCTACAAAGAATCCGATGAAGTAGATGGCATTGATGAAGCCAGACCATTCACCGGAAGGATGGTCCATGAATTCGCTCCATTGGGGAAGAGATTGAAGTCCGTTCAGGAGACTCCCATCATATCCGATAGCAGATTCTTGTTCAAGTTAGTTCTCAAGAGCCTTATTGATCAATCGTTATGCAACTCACGGAAGCATACCAAACCCAGGATCAAACTATTAAGTTTGACCAAGTGGGCTTGCTTGTACCATGGGGTAGTCTGGTTCGGCAGAACAGCCTCAATACCCCCAAATGGAGGCTGAATCTTGGAGTCCACAGCCATTCTGCGCAATTGACAAAGTGGATAGTTGATTTGTGGAGTTATCGATGTGCCGCTATCTGGAGAGTCAGACCGCAAAACGGGGTGCGATCAACGGCCATTATAAACTACCACGGCATGATGCTGCACGGGCACCGAGAGCACGGAACTTTTCCCCCGCGGGTCGACACAAAACGTCGCGGGGTCTCCAGGTTTTTCCCAATGCCCCAGATCTCCAGATTATAGGATAATATGAACAAGGGATGGACAATTCCATACCACCTTGTTCCACTTAGCTGAAATACCGGCCAGGGTACATGACAGGAAAGGAACTCGGCAACCCCGCAGATGTCTAATTGATCTCTCCATCTTTGCGAAGTTTGCCGGATATTGCCTGTTCAAAGCGTCACTTGCGCGAGTCATGGATTTGTCCTGATATGATTCAAGGACAGGATGAACTACGGTTATCTCGGTTGAGGCCCGGTTAGAAGCTCTAGCGTCGGTAGAGACTGGGAAAACCTCGTTTATGAGTCGGATAGCAATTATGTGAGATCGTTATTGGTTCAAGATGAAGATTTGAAGCTGCCGGTACTTGGATCGTCTATAAACAGCCTGCTATCAGATCCCTCAGCTGAAAGATTTATCAGATTCAGGCTATAGAAATGCTCAGCGACTGGTTTCTGATATAATTCGACCTCGTTCTTCACTTTCTAATTCCTTCAACTTCATACAAGTTGTTAGACTGTGAAACAGTTGAGCAAGTTCGCCGGCAGTTTTTCTGATCCCGTGAGCAGTCTCGGGGTCTAAAGTGGGATACTGCCCAGGGACCCTTGCATTCAACACTTGTTTCTGATACGTAAATGACTGGCTCTCCAAGTTTCCTACGCTTCAATCACCAATCCGCAAGCTTTCCGAAAACACTAGCTCCGCCTCCACGCGATACCCCAACCCGTCAAATGAAGCCAAGGCCGTGAATAGGACCGAGACAGCTCCATCCAATCGCGCTCAGAACAGCATCATGGCAATGTGACACGGCAGTTGCGTGAGTATCGGGTCATGATATCCAGAAACAAGAAATGTACGTTTGTAATGATCATGTAATGCTCGATATCCGTGAAGTTCTTGAACGGGCAAAAGGATCGGTTCATGGATGGTAACATGGAAACAAACGATCGATGAAAGGACCGATACATCCTCCTGTCGATCGACTTGCTCCGCGACGGTTGATCCCCATAAGCGCTTAGTCCCGGGGAACTTCCTTAGTGCGTTTGTAACCATTGGCCGCGCTATTTCCCCAGGTTAATGTTCCCGCAGTTCATGCCATGAATAGAGTTATTGTTAACTGCCTGCAAAAAGTGTAGGGTACGGCCTCCGATAAGTAACGGACAGGTGTGCACCATCATGTCATGAGAACTATCCTAAGATCTTCTTATACTAACGTTATGATGGACTTTCGAGACTCATCTGCATTTATCAACTCAACACCTCCGGATTTAGGCAGGGTTGCAATAAGACCAAAGAAACAGGCATCGTCAAGGGAGACAACGACAAAATGGCCGACACGCTTGTAGGTACTTTCAGCTCTAGGAACTGCTTGAAGAACAAGCCCCTCAATTATCACGAAGAGCTCCGCGACTCGTTTTTCATCCTCTCCCAGCTCCTTGTTTACCTGACATTGTAATGTCGACCTCAAAGGCAGAAAAGAAAACAATTCCCCGGTCTTGAAAGTTGTCTCCAGAGTATCTGGGCAGGCGTAAACCGTCGACGACATTTCCAGAAGCTGCAGGCTGGTATTCTCCGCGCCTATCCTTCGACTGCTTTCACGGACAGTACCTTTGCATACACATCCTTGTAGTTGAATTGATCCTTTAACTTGCTGCGAACGAGAGGAGGTTTGAGCAAGATAAGTTCTAGCATCAATGACTTCAACCAGGTCTCTCTCTCCCAGTACATTTGTTCCCTGTGGCAGAACAGCCGAGTCCACTGCTGCCCATGACCATGACGGAACACGAGAAGGATTCTGGAGTCGGAAAGTGGGATCTAGGACAATCCAATTGAGTCCCTCAACGATCCTTGACCTCCAAAGACCTGCCAGATATTCATCACCAGAATTCTTCTTGAACATTTCGGCTACCCCAGCCATAGCCATCAGCCGATCATCAGGGTAACTTAGACTGCACTTAGAGTATGTCTCGACGAGGTTTATCCACTGCTGATAGACATCCACGGTCATTTTCTTGTCCTCTTCCTTTGCAAAGGCAGTTCGACGATGACCAGAGTCAAAGAACGCATCGATAGCTTTCAGTTTAGGCGTATACAACGCTTCAGTGGGACGAGGTGACCAGCGGGGAAACATCTCGCTCTTATCCATCTCGAAGCATTCCCATACGACCTGGGTCTGTGCGAAGTGAAGCATTCTTGGCGATAGGATACGCTCTTGAAACACCCAACCACGATGGGTTAGCGGACCATGTGTTAGTCGCTGCATATGATGCTGGTCCCAAATGTCAAACCTTCTGGGTTTGCCATCAGCGAACTGGACCTTGATGTGCCCTGATAGAATTTCATGGATAGCACGAGAGCGAAATAGCCCTTCATCAGGTCCTTCGGAAGCGGTTGCGGAGATGGTGCAGGCAGAGTTCGCATAGACCTGGTGCATCTGGAGTGATTCTCGAACCCAATCCTCTCGTGAATCTTGAATGATGCACAACGAGACAATCCACAGGTACTTAATGGAGAACCGACGCGCGACGGTGATGGCTTCTCTGAATGTCTTGGGAAGGTGAGACATTGGTGCGCCATTGCAGAAGTCTTCAAGATTCGAGTTTAAAAGAACAGTCGAAGGGTTCCTACCCCATCTGTAACTCAGAGTCATATAATCTGGAGGGTCTGTTATATCTCCTGGATATAAACAAAGCTTCCAGCTATCACCAGAGCTAATGTCGATGAGCCGTGATGGGGCAAACTTTGGTGAAGACCGCAATCGTTGACAGGATTCGTGCGAGCCACTACATGCTTCGTACCACTCATAAGCCAGCTGATGGACTTTTTCTGATGACGTGCTAGTTTCAAAGTCGATGGAACATGCCTCTAGCATGGAAGACTTATCATCTAACCACGTTAGTGATTCGATCAAGCTTGACGGAAAGGGAAGCAAATCTACCCTCGCACGGAAGGAAGCAAAACACGTTCCCCTTGTACTTCGATTCAACTTTTTATCCCATTCCAAACACAAGGTATCTCATGTGCCAATACACAGCTCCATACCATTCTGGCGCCCAGGGTCGTCGCTCCAGCCAGCATTGAAAGGCCCTCCAGCTGCCAGGGTCGTTGGACCAATTTGTGGTTGAGGCATCACTGATGGAGCCCCAAAGTCTGGAGCATATGAAGCACCCATTTTCTGCTGCCTTTTTGAAGTTGGCAAAAATGCTGTGGTGCTGACAGGCTGCATGGAGACTATTCTCAGCTGCTTCCAGACCTGGTTGCAACATGTCGAAACAGACGCTGCATAGTATGCCAGGGCTCACCATCTCGTTCAATGTCAAGGCTGGTTGAAAGGCGGAATAAATTGCTTCTGAAGTTGATAGACTAGAAATCGCTGTTGCCGCGTTGCTCATGCAGTTGATCGTGGGCAAGACGTTCGCCTTGTCGCAAGGCAGATCAGATATGAAGCGGGGTTCAGGCTGATCTCAAGGCAGACTTACTTACAATCAAGGCGCCTCACTTCGTGATATAATTTGCCTACATCTACTTCCAACAGATCACATTTTGAGTCAGAGTAACTGAGCTCGTTATCTTCCAAGCTTTTTGGAGTTGCTTGAAAGGCTAGGCGACTTGCTACAGCTGAAAACCAATGCTTGGTGACGAGTGTAATTATAATGTGCATCGTGAACAAAAAGTGGGAGCTTAGGGAAGGAAACAAGCAACACGCATTGTGCCTCATTATTCAAGCCGATATATCCAGATTTGCACCTGAAGATTTGATCTTCTAACTTGACAGAGAGCTTAGCCTTCGGTTTTCATCTTCTCGTCCCAACTACCCTGCAGCTGTGGGTCGTCAGCCATAAGCCAATAAGCCGAAAAACCAGCATCCTAAAACAGCAGAAGCCAGTCAGAAAATAAGCCAATCGATAAGCCATGCTTATAACGTTTTTTATGCAGTATAACGCTGAAAATATTAAACGCCGCTTATCTCCCACTCAAGTTATGTCCGTAACCACGCAGCGGACTTCAACGGTGCACGCCAACACCCGGAGATAAACTGCAATTGCCGGAGTGGATCACGACGTGCATACAACAAGGTTAACGCCTTCTTAAATTCGTCAATGCTCATTGTAAATTCCCATACTCTACTGGACAGTCTCATGTCGATATGGGGCTGAGGAGGTATGGCGTGCCATAGTTTGCGTATCGAACTCCGCTGTTTGGACCGTAGAACTGGGAAAGAGAAGAATCTTATAGAAACCACCTTCTGTTCCAGTGCAAGAACTTCTATATCATCAGAATCTCATCAAGTTTCTCTCTCAACTAAACAACTGCAACTTACTTTCACCACTCACATAACACTTAACCTTCTAACATGGCACGAGTCTGGTTCATCACTGGCTCCTCTCGAGGCGTTGGCCGCACACTGGTCGAAAAAGTCCTTGAGTCAGGCGATATCGTTGTCGCAACTGCTCGCAACCCATCTCAACTCGATGACATCGTCGCCAAGTATGGATCCGATAAGATTATCGCAACTGCCCTTGATGTAACAGACTTCGACCAAGCCAATAAAGTAGCTAAGGAAGCTGTTGACAAGTTCGGCCGCATCGACGTGGTCGTCAACAACGCTGGCTACGCGGACATGGCATCCATTGAAGATGCAGACATTGAAGGCTTCCGCGCGCAGGTTGACGTCAACCTTTATGGTGTCGTCAATGTTACGAAGGCCATTGTGCCCATTATGCGCCAGCAGAAATCCGGCCATATTATCCAAGTTTCAAGTATTGGAGGCCGAGTCGGTACTCCCGGAGCGGCAGCTTACCAGAGTGCCAAGTGGGCTGTTGGAGGATTCTCAACTGTTCTATCACAGGAAGTGGCCCCCTTTGATATCAAGGTCACGGTCGCCGAGCCTGGTGGCATCAAGACTGAGTGGGCTACTATCGCTACTGAGACGGCCAAGGTCAGCGAGCCTTATGAGCAGACTGTCGGCCAGATGATTCAGCAGATCAAGGGACTCTCAGAATGGACGGAGGCTTCTGAGATAGCCAGAGCTATTATTCATCTTTCGAATGTTGAGGACCCTCCACTGAGAATCGTCCTAGGCAAGGATGCGCTCCAATATGCTCATATGGCGGCCAAGGCTCTTGCTGACTCTGACAAGAAGTGGGCCAATGTCTCTAAGCTGGAGTTCTGAGCGTACGTGACCCTGAGTCACGGCGATACACCAAGAAGATATGGTGAAACATCTCTGTACAATAGTCAACAAGGGTCGGAACCACTA
>NJCR01002265.1:0-12547 GCA_002234235.1 Fusarium hostae | reverse complement strand
AAATTTTACAGGAGAGAGTTGATAAGGCCAAATGTGTATTCCATGGTGTATTAACATAGGGTGAGACGCTGCTGAGAGCGCCTTGACAGGAGCGCCACCAACAATCTATACCGATTACCAAGTCCAGCCGACCGTGGTTGGTCAACGCCAGGGCAGAGGTGAGACAATGGCGGAGAACTGGGTTGATACCCGTCCCAGGTATCAATGACTGGATAACATTGCAACTGACAATCTATTCTGAAAACGAATTGAGCTATATTTACCTTGCCGCCAAGAACCGGGAGCTTTCAATCATGGACGCGCATATATTGACGATCCTAGCCTATTACGCAGCATGGTCAGTTGATATTCAACTGTAACTTTCAGTTTTCGGGCTAATCTTTCTCACCCAGCTTCTTCAAGATTGTGTCAACGTCGCGGCAGGCGATGAATGGACGCCTCGCCCTTTCGACTTATCAAGTTACAATGGCCAATGGCTGCCAATATGCTCTCCAAAGAGCTTATCATTATCAGATGATGGCCGTCACTCATTTTAGTCGACATAACGCAGATGGAGCACTGGCCGCTTCTATGGCATTAATCTGGCTCTCTGAAGACATGTAAGTGAATTGACCGTTAGTCATACGCAAAAGTCACAGAAACAAGTCAAGCCAGAATCAAATATCTAAGGGGATTTCAGCTGTAAGCCTTTAACCACTTTACCATCCAAATTACCTTCATACTAAATACCATCCAGATGCTCAGGATTGATTGTAATTTAAGGCACAAATCAGATATCTACCACATAATGGTAAAGGCATAGCCGGGCTCAAATGGAACGGCTTTCGTCCTTGATTGGGGCCTCAATTCAATAGCCAAGGTTACAGAATCCAATTTCTTACAATGTATTATCATAGAGATGCAAAAGTTCACAGCCGTCTTGCAGCAGGAAGAGCCTGACGATTATAACGCCAAACAACTTCAACATATCCCGAAGGTGGGGAGGATATGATCGCGAATTAAGGTCGAGAACGTATTGGAAAAATTGTATCTTCCTCAAGATTAGTTAAGTTCCGTGATATAGGTGTGCAGTCGCGTCGTGCAGGTACGCGGTCCTGTCTACGACGCAAAGTTGTAATTGAGACATTGTAGATCGTAATTGCGCGATGCACCTTCAATCATGTGTTATTCTGAAACCCCCAATGGGAAAGAGTGACGTGAAATTCTTTATTTGGTTGTAGCATTTGTTTTGGCTGAGGAATGTGGGCTAAAGTAGGGTAAAGAGGATTCTGGTGGAGAGTTGACCGCTCGCTTATCATGCACGTTAAAACTAACCATCACAATATGTTTCTTATGCGGTATTGTACAACACTGTGACAATAAACCAAACTTTCTGGATCAAAAGGTATAACTTCTGCCCCTCTGCAGGCTATATTGATATTTCTTCATTGGACTCTTAAAAAAAAGTTGGTTTCTAATGCTGCTGCCAATGCAGGGGGAAACTCCTTATAAGGCTCCATTCTACCCTTTACTATTACTTCCTCTAGCGTCTTCTTCTTGTAAACTTGTAATTCCTATATGTCATCCTCAACAAGCTTGACCTGCTTGCCTGCGCTCTATGGGTAGCGGTATGAAAATGCAAGAGCGCCAAGATCCCCATTCTGCATCCATATCTCAATCTCCTGTTTTACCTACTCCAGGCTGTGGTGGTATATCTTCGGAGGAACGCCGTGCCTGCGTTGCAATGCTGCAGCGATCTTAGAGCCCGTGCAAATGAATTCGCGGAGACCGATAGCTCGGCTGTTGAGCTGAGCGATAGGGGTCCAGGCGAAGACAGCTGCGTAGGCGGCGGCAACGTATTGTCGGGAGCTTCAAAGCTAGTGTAAGAAAGCGCTAATAGGCAATGTGGGTATTGAGGAGCACATTAAAGATTAAGGCCCTTGTGCGCTGCCTCCAGTGTGGACGATCCTGTTCCCTTGAATGTTGACCCCGACCAGACTGAGGAGAGTACCGAATTAATCGAAGGGTTCGCGATATTGAGGCTTTATTCACGGAGTGGAGATAGTTGATTCCACTAAACTACCAGGTCTTACTACTGTCGTTGATATACCAGCATCCCTTGCGGCCTGCTCTACCTCTGCCTTCGCTCTAAGGCTAGGTATCAGCATCTGCTCCTGGGTCATCTTGTGAGCAAAGTCTTAAGGCATAAAGAGGCGGACGTCAGTGTGGGGAAGTGCGCTGATAAGGGCGAGTTGGTGATTGACATTCTGGTGACCGACCAGAGAGCTTTTATGGTAGCCGGTAGAGTTTCTGAGGCACGTTATTAGTCTGTATATCGTACATCAGGATGTCGATATCTTTGAGAGCATCTTAAATGGATTTATGGTTCTTAAGGTCTGTCTCCCAGGTTGGTGTCCCAGCAGGAAGGGCACTTGTGTCTGAAGTTGCCCGGTGGAGTACCCTGACTGGCCCGCCCGCGGCAATGAGAGAATTTGCGATGGCCGAGCTCGGCCGGCCGCGATGGCCATACAGAACAATCCGGTTAAATGGGCCATAGTTAGACGGCTGGTAAGGAATATAAGCAGTATTGTGCCGTTATCCGTAAAGATGGTTGATGATTGTGCTGTAGTTGTAAAATGATACTTAGGGAGCTGAATAAGGAGCTGATGTAGCCTTTCTCTGAGGGATGAAGAGCGGGGCGCCGTTAGTCAACCCCCCGGGTAGTTGTCGTTGTTGGCTTTGCTAACTCCGTCGGCTTTTTATAGCACTTTAACTCCAAGCTTTGCCATTGCGCATCACTTTATCGGCGAGTAAGTCCAGCATAGTATATATTGTGTATTACCGACCAATATGCCTTCTAGTGAAGATACCGATGGCACTTAGTCTATCACTTATGCAGCTTCTATACTTCAACCCCTGGAATTCCCTGTCCTGAAATATTTGTAGTCTATCTCGCTCTCTATAGACATGGCCCCCTCAGAACAAAAGACCCTCGTGCTTGGTCCATCTTCCGGCATTCGAGTGGCCCTTCCTACCAAGCTCATAGCCATATGCATAAAGGTGATTATCGTTGGTCGACGACGTCGACATAAACTCAAAGCTTTTCTTAAGAAGCATGAGGGAGATAATTCCAAGGACATAGTCTTTGACGTCATAAATCTCACTGCAATCTAAGACTTTGCCGAATCCATCACCTAGTCTGACCTAGACCTTGATTCTGACATTCTTAACTCGGGCATATCTGCCATCTACCTCACCGCAGCCTTTATTCCTTACCTTCATAAGCAGTCTTAGGGGCATCTAGTGCCCATCAGTGCTATATTTGGACCAATTTCTTCCATAGTCTGAGCGCCTAACTATAACGCATCCAAGTCCCTGCTTTACCCTTGCATCTTAAATGTTCAGCAGCAGCTTCATGAGGGCGGTGCTGGCCATATTTGTTTAATTGAGGTCTTTCCGAGACGCTTTTAGAGGGAATACTCTCTGTTGTTACAATGTTATACCATATAGCTTAAGTATTAACTGTTTAACAGCCTTTCTCCACCTGATGTAATACATGCATTAGGATTTCCTGGACCAACAGGATATGCGGCCTGTATTAAGAGACTGACATCATGGAACTGGGCGTTAGAGCTAATAATAGCTTAGAGGATACTGCGACTAAGCGCTATTAACGCTCTGATGCTTCAACAGAGCAGTCGCCGTCTGTTTAATTCAGGCTCTTGTGTTATCATCATCCGTGTTAGGCAGAGGTGGAGAATATATAGAATAATAAAATATTTCTGTTTTCTTTCTAGATAAAAAAGTAAAAGATTATGTCTAAAACGAAAGTTAATCTATCTTAAGGTTACAGTTGAAGCTGGATCTAACTGGTAAAACTCTAAAAACCACTCCGCTCCTTGGGTGACGAAAACCTCCTTTGCAACCTCTTGCAGTACGTTCTGATACCTCTATCGAAAGATATATGATTGTATAGACCTATTACCTTCATTACTAGTTGTATAGGCTCCTAGAAGTACACCCAGGGTAGAATATTAATAGTTTGAAAAGGAGATAGGGGCCGCGATTCCTAGTTCTTACTTGTGAACGTGCCTGCACCGCGACTGACAATTGTAGCCGGTGCATGTCCAAGTTCATAAGTTATGTCTGTGTTAGAGCTAGAGGCCGTGTAGAAGGTGTAGTAGATGGCATTCTCGGCTCTGATACTTAACTGAATGGGGTTTTGGGGCCATGACTTAGGTACTGGTTTAATAGCTGGTGTAGGAATGTACTTTTGCTTGCTTCTGAGCCCGGAAATCAGGAAGCAAAAGTGAGACACTAGTATCGAATTAGTGGCTGCATTTGCGGTGGCATCGGCTCGCAGCATGACGATGCCAAGGTTGATGTTCCCGACTTCGTTCAGGAATACCGTGATGCTGACCTTCTCGTCGATGACGATTGGCTGGAATGAGACGACGACACCATATTGGAAAAGCGTCGCTGTCTGCAGCCTTGTGATTATGGTCATAGTAATGACCTGATAGCCGCTGTGTACAGTGGGGGGGAGAAGTTTGAATACCTTTTGATGTACTGGCACCTCCTGTTTAGCCTATCTAAAGATTATTATATTTCTAATTCTGGTATAGGTCGAGGAAAGCCAATCAGTAAACTTTAAATTAGTATCTAAAAGCTAATACGCACATGGTAATATCTTTAATGAAGCTAGCGCTTACAGGATACACACCTGGTATCCAAACTCATTCCCCCAGCCAGCAGTGATGCCATGTGACGTACGATAAACGAGTCGTTAAACGAGCCGGAGCGAACTGACCGAACGGGCCTAAGCCCAACTTGGGAAGCGTCGTATACCATACGAAAGCACTTTCTGATCCCTCCACTATGTCGATTGAAGTGCAAGCTGCATCCGGCATATGCCGTCCCGTACCGGTGGTTCCTACGTCTTGATAGTCACAGTAATTATTATGAAAAAGAGCGGATTTAATTATAACATAAACGTCAGGGCACCTAGAGCTTTCACCCAATATCTACCTATAATATACATAATGTCTGAGCCTAAATTACAGCTAGGAGTTATGTCTCTGTCCCTTCTTATATTCTCTATGTCTTTATCGTAAACAACAATTTTTAGAGTGTTATTTATTATAGTAAGTTTTAGTATATATTACTTTAATACAATATAACTAAAAGACTCTAATATAGTATATATTTTATATCATTCTACGTGCTATCTATAATATCTAATTTTACCCTCTTTATAAATACCTTAGGCTGTAGTGGCTGGCAGTAAGCCATATACTATATATAATCTTAATACTGTAAGGAACTATAGTCCAGGAAACCTAAGCGCTTTACCAGAAGTATAGCTACATTATGTGCATTAGTCTCAATACTCTCTCATTTACATCAAGCTGAGTATAGACTGGTGGGTTATTTCTAACACTTATGTTGCGTCATGATCATCCAGCGGTATAGACTGCATGCCTTTCTAACACTTAGACATATATAGGCCGAAATAACCTGGGGGCCGAGGAACCATTCCCAAAGACCCTAAATACTATATAAAAATATAAAGGGTATATAATGGTTATTTATTTCCCCTTGAAATTAACCTTTAACTGGGCATTTCAGAAGAATTACTCTATAATGTGGAGAGGTGGCATTCCTAATGTTTTTAATATATAGGCAATCTTTGGTAAAGGCAGTGACTGCCGGTTTCTAAAGAATAAGTTAAAGCCACTTCACCAGGAGGACTACGTTCAAAGATATACAGCCCTCTTTATCTACAGGCTTCAATAATCATAGAGCCAGTCGGAAACAGGTACAGTTGACCTCGCTTGCTAGATCAACCTTCTTACGGCAGATATTGCAGGCGAAGTCATCCTTGGCTCGCGGCCATCCCATAGGTGGTAAGAATCTTCAATTCTGTTGGAGAGTTGAACCGATATCTAGGTGTGCTGCAGGTGATTGATACGTGCTGGTCCTGGAGCGGGAAGCTACGGAAGATGTCGATGATGGTAACGGCTATCTCTAAGCGAATTGAGAAACTGCCTTATGGCTTTGAGTTATATCACGTGAAACCGAGGCTACTGGACAAGAGAGGTTTGTTCCCTAAGCTGAAATAGTGCTGCAATTTGGAGGACGTTGCTGATGTTGCTATAGAGTATCCCCAGCTAAAATGGAAGCCATAGTAATGGCTCTAGTTATCGCTAGAAGCAAGATAAGTAAGTACTTCTAGCTGAAGTTCAATTTATGCTTTATATCTACTACTAATTGGCTGACTTTCTAAAGCTATTACCTTACTTATAGGTTCAGTTTATCTGCTTTTAAAGAACTCTATAATACTTTAAAGGCTTACTTTAATGCTATATACACAATTCTATAGCAGTTCTAAAATAACACTACTTACCCTTTAAGGGCAGGAGTACCTTAATGCCACCTTAAAAGTGATCTTCTGCCTCTATCCTTCTATATTAAGAAGTCTATTCTATTAAATAGAGAAGGAAGTGCATATTATAATAAGAGAAATAATTCTATTTAATACTTATCTTATTATATATTTATAGGCAGCCTATCAGTCTTTACTGAACTTCCATACTCTAGATAATATAGCTCTTAAGAGATGGTTTAAGACTTGCCCGGCTGAATTTAAAGGGGATAATAGGGCTATAATAAAGCCATTCAGAATGGGACCGCAAAATTGTCCTAGGGGAGAGTAAGTAATAGTTTCAATCCCTGGTGCAAAATCAGCACTATTGGCACTTCTGAAGTCTTACATCTAGTAGCTTTGCTTAGGCCGAAATACGCCTAGTTCTCGCGCACATACTATGGCATTTTGATTTCGATCTTGCGTCAGAAAGTGACGGCTAGATGAGTCAGTAAAAAGTGTTCATCTTTTAGGAGAAGCCGCATTTAAAAGTAAGGATTACACCAGCATCTAGAAGGTCTTATAGCCAACCTAAAGAGCTGCAGGACTGAGAGAGTAAATAGGTTGGATTTAAGGCTAGGTCTTTATAGGCAGAAAAGAACTTTAATATTATTAGAAAATATTTATAATATTTATTTTAAACTGCTATTGCTTTTATAATATATATATTTTATGCTTATCTCTCTTTATCATTTTAATTCTTTCTTCTTTAGCTTATTAGTATTATTTAAGTATTTTTAGTGAGAATATTATAAGACTTTATTTAAGAAAATAAATAGATAGTAAGATAATATAATCTATTTTAATAAAAAGAAATTACTTTTTTTGCTACTTTATTAAATTAATTATAGTAAAAAGAATTTATTAAAAAAATATATAAATTAATATGCTTACATTTTTAGCTTCTATAAAAGTAGATATTTCTTAAAGAAATAAAATTAAAGTCTAAATATAGCTCCTATTATAAAAAACCTTTTTTTTTTAAGAAAAAAGAATGCATAATAAGAAGAAAAAAAATAAACCTTAATATTATTAAATATTAAGTTTATATTAAGAGTCTAATAAGAAACTGCAAATAAGACATATTTACTCTACTGTTAGTAATAGAATGCCAAATAGAAATACAGTAATAAGGCACTCTCCAATATTCTCTTCTAAAGGCATTTACTAAATATATCCTTCTATATACTACATTAAATTGAAATCATTTCAATTCACATCACTTCCTTCTTAGCTTGCAATTGTGATGTCCAATAATATCATCAGTCCGTCATGGAATGCGGCGAACAGAGAAGTTTAGTCTACCTTCTGAGATTAACCCTGACGTTATCCGGGTGGCTGTGGCTGCCCCCTGTTACTTAGCTGCGGGATCCCGTTACCTCTACCTTGGTAGCTTAACTTACCAGAAACAGAGAAAAAGTGTTCTCAGTTTCGCATGAACTTTGGCCAAACCGACTTCACGATGTACTTCAGAAGCACAGCTACACCACAAAGAAGAACGCTGAAACCTTTAGTCGTGAACTCAGTGAACTAAGCACCTAACGCTATAATGCATTAAGTATTTCTTCCCTTATCGTAAGACCACGGCAGGTGGATCCAAGCTAAAGTAATGAGTGGACCTTTTTTCTGCGTGCTCGTATCTCGTTTAGTCGGTTTTAATGGAATCTCGCATTGTATCAATTAACCCTTGAATCCACAGCAAGGGATGCCAGTTGTACGCTCCTGCGGGTAGGCTTGTTTCCCACAATCAGCTTGTGGCCACACTGTGTCTCCGTCGGAGAAAAGATATCTAACCCTCTCTGTGTCCTCCTTTCATCCTCGTTTAACTGTCTTTATCAATTTCCACTCCTACTGCAATATTCGCTCACTTTGAGCCTTATTCACGCCGACTCTCCTCAATTTTCTCCCTTGGTATTCTGCTCCAGTCGGGCTTACGAAGTCCATACTTGCAACTCGCCTTCAACATGGCGAGTAGCCAAGGAACGGAAGGAGATTCGGGTTTCGATGTCAAGTTATATCGATATACTCCGTCGCTGGGAGCAGCTATTGTGAGTGTTGCCGTCTTCGCCGTTCTCACTATCCTTCACACCTGGAGGCTGCTCAGAGCTCGAGCATACTACTTTTCAGCCTTCACAATTGGCGGTCTCTGTGAGCAAAACCCAAGGTCCAGGCAGATTCGCGTCGTAATGCTAATGTAACTTTTCGCAGTCCAAGCAATTGGTTACTGTGGTCGAATATGGAGCCACTATGATACTCTGTCGGTTGGTGGGTTTGTCCTACAAGCTATCCTAATTCTTGTGGCCCCCGCACTCTACGCCGCCTCAATTTACATGATCTTGGGCCGACTGATTCGCACCCTTCGAGCTCAACACCTATCTCTAATCCGAGTTGAGTGGGTTACTCGCATCTTCGTTACCGGGGATGTCATCGCATTCTCACTCCAGGCTGGGGGTGGAGGCGTACAATCTGGCGGAACGCTAGACCTTTATAACTCCGGCGAAAAGATCATTATCGCGGGACTATTCTGTCAGATCTGCGTGTTCGGCTTCTTCATGATCACAGCCATGCTTTTCCACCGCCGCATAAGCAAGGCGCCAACTCGTATGGCGAGGAAAGGTCGTATTCCTTGGCAGCGATATCTCTGCGTCCTTTATATTGCCAGCTTTATTATCATGATCCGCAGTGTGTTCCGTGTGGTTGAGTATCTACAGGGAAATAGCGGATATCTGATTTCTCATGAAATATTCCTTTATATTTTCGACACAATCCTCATGGCCGCTGTTATGGTTATCTTCTTGTTTTGGTATGTAGAACAGCTCAGTCTTAAGAAGAAGACCCGCGGGCGCCGGCGCCGGCGCCAGCGCCAGGAAGACAGTGACGGCGACGGTGTGTTAAAGGAGCTGCCACCAAGAAGGACACGTTAGCCGAGTCAAGGGGTCTGAAAGGTGCCGCTTCTGCATTGGATTGCGAGATTTGGCTTGTGTGGATTATGCTCTGGCCTGTTGTAATGCGGCTCTGTGATTCTGCAAGCCAGAAATGGAATTAAACGAGCTTGGCTAAACGAGAGAGTCGCGACTAAACACTAGCGTAGCCAAGAACGGGATACTGAGCGGGAACCGGCGGAACAAGCCGAACTATCTATGCGAAAGTGGGCCATCATTTTTCGAAATTAACTGTAAGCGGGCTTGCTTCCCCTTCTAATGGGGTCAAACAACATTAGCTTAGGTCGGGGCTATGAGATGTCTACAATTATTAGGACCAGTGATATTTATAGCGGTTTGATTGCATTTACAATTTGGTCCCAAGCTCATGCCACAATTGTATATAGGCAAGCGGAAATGTTGTCTTCGGCGAACTTTCTGTCCCCTCTCTTTAATTACGCCCTACAATCCCTACTTTTGCTTCTTCTACTGTCCTTCATAGCATTATGTATTCTCTTAGGTCTCTTGCTTATTATACTTTCGTTTCTTCTATGGTTAGAAGTTGCTTTTTCCTCTCGTCATTGCCCTCTTGTTGAATCCTCAGCATTCCAACCGGTACTTTTCACAACCGTATCGAATATGAAGACGTTCTTCCACCGAGACGAAGCGCCTACAGGTGGGGACAACAGCCCAATCCGAGCCCACTAGATGTAGGCCGTGGACCAGCAACGATTACGCTATGGGCACTAAGCCACGAACCTATTAGTGGCCACACGGCTTGGCCGATCAGATTGTGCTAGTGGCTTGGAATTTTGGAACCCATTGTAGCTCCTTCTTCGCTCATGCAGGAGAGTACTAAACGAGCTACAATATCTCCCGCATTCAGCATAGAGGCCCGCGACCTTACTTCCCAACATTATTCACTGATGAGATCTTCCTTTTCCATTAAAGCGAATCTAACAGGATTACCACCATTTGCCCTTTGTTTTCAATATCGTCCTTTCCCTTGATTTTTGACAAGCGCTTCTCCAGAGTCGGTATGGCCCGCAGCGGTCAGGGAGGGCAAGACTGATACAGTACACCAGCCACAATCACAATAGCTGGTCTGTCTCACTATTAGGCTTTAAGGGTGTCTTATAGAGGCAGAAAGGGAATTTCAGAATTTCAGGATGAATATTCCATTGTGATGTAGGCCAAAAAGATGATCATTGCAGGTCTATCTTGCCAGATCTAGGTATCCAACCTCTTTCAACACATCCATTCTCTTCTATCATCACATAAAATAATTACCGACTCGCACTACAGAGGAAGGCAAGATGTTTGGCAACTATAGTTAAAGGTCTCTAGCTCACAACTCTTATTATGTTGGTCTGTGGCGTTTCAGAGCTATGAAGTATCTGCAAAGAAATGGCAGGCACTTACTTTCTCACAATATTCTCTCCTGTCCGCGATTCTCATGGCTTCTGTCATGGTCATTCACTGGATCTGGTATGTGGAACAGCTAGAACCTAAGGCTAAGAAGACTCAACGGCGCCCGCGCCCGCAAGGTCTTGGCAGCGAAAATTGCGCTGGGATAGCTGCTCATGAGAAGGGCAACGGCATGACAGATTTTTTTTTGGGGGGTGGGAACTTTGAGATGGTCGATCTACAGCGTTGACAGTGAAGCGCTGAGTTGTTATTGTGGCGGGAGGTAGAAGCAGCGGATAGACATGGGTACATACATGCCACAACTGAATAGAAAGAATGTGAAAGATGCTTGCCAGATGCTATTGTGGTCAACGGATTTGTGGCTAAGTGATGCGTCATGTCATCCACTTTAGCCATTAGATATTTGACTTTATTTATTTTCTTCCCATGAGGCAAGGCATAGCTATATCTAGTTGGTTCCCCTATTGCGCTTTATAGCATTTTTAATACTAGAAAATCATCAGTATATATCACTTTAGTAATTTTATTGGCTAGCCATTTAATACACTTTGGTTTAGTAGGTCCTGGCTTGGTGATATAATATGCATATAAACTGGGGTTTAGGACCAGTATGGGTGATTAGTGACGGCACTTGGTAAGTCATGAGCTCATTATAGAGTGTCTAGGCCTTATTTTTAGTTCAGTCGTCAGCGATTGCCAAGATATCCCCCACTGATGATAGTAAGTATAAAGGCCATTTACTAGTAATACCCTTTAGTATAAGTCTTAGAGGGTTATAAGGTTAAGTCATAAGATGCTTTAAAGGTGAAGAGAACAACAACAAAAGAAGACTGCACAAGACAGCAAAATAAAATACCTCTTAATTGCAACTTAATTTCTTTCAGTAATTAAAGTTCAGTTAAAATACAAGATATATCAATAAATAGAGAATTAAATAATCATTTTAATAATATTAAATATAAGCTAAAGGAGTGTAGAATTAATATCTAAAGAGCATTATAATAACTAAAGTTCAAAGGGGATTCCATCCTTTTATGTCAATCTTCATTAATAGTTATATAACCCTACTAATAAGGCTAGACCTCTGACCCTGGAATGCTTGCCATAATGGTCATAGTGCTAATATCTAATTAATTAAATTAAAGTCTAAAGGTACATTAAGTATAAGGCAAAGAGTTGCAGCTAGATGCAGGTAGTAATTATACAGCTTAGAGAGCCTATGCCATATAGGGTAGTTAAGTCCCTATAGATAATTAACTTAAGAATTAAGCCACTAAAGAGGGGGGGCAATTATAAGGGTATTATGCCTATATAGGTTAAAAGACTTACTGTAGCTGCTAAAGGCAGCCTAGGCCCTTTATAACCTGGTGTGAAAGGCAGTTTAATTACTTAATAACTAAACTGATTAACTTTTAGTTTAATAAATTAGTTTTTTACCTTCTAGAGCTCTTATAATAACTTTAACCTCAGTTTAAATTATTAATTTTTTACTGATTTTATTTTATTTATTCTTATAACGTGTTTTATAAGCAAGTGTCCTATATAAGCAAGTGTCCTAAAAATCTCAATCTTCTCAATTAAATCAATAATAAAAACAATATAACCTATTAAATTAATTAAAATTACTTACTATATTTTTCTCTATTGATCTTAATTCCTTCCTAATAGGTCCTTACATTATGCCTAGCCTTGCCACATTTGCTATAATGGCAAACCCTCAGTCCTTTAGACCTTCTGTAACCACTACTTCTTAAGGATTTAGCTACTACTTACCTATTAACATCTATCTAATTAA
>NJCR01000226.1:0-23737 GCA_002234235.1 Fusarium hostae | reverse complement strand
CTTTATAATAAATATAATTTTAACTAATAAAGTTATTATAAGTGCAGAGAGGCATAAAAGGCTAAAATCAGTCCAGCCTGGAAGTCAAGAATGGGTTACTGTAATTAAGGCGATTAGCGCAGAAGGTCAATTAATCCTGCCGTTTATTATAGTTAAAGGCAAGAAACACCTTTGCAGCTGGTATAAAGGAAGCAGCCTCCCGGTCAATTAGGCTATTGCATTAAGTGAAAATAGATAGACTAATAATAAGCTAGGTCTCAACTGGCTGAAGCACTTCAATAAGCATATAATTAACCGATCAGTTGGTTCCTATTGCCTTCTGATCCTCAATGGTCACGAAAGTCATCAGTCAACCGACTTTAGGGCATATTATAAGGAGAAGAACATTATCCCGCTTTATATGCCTCCTCATTCCTCTCATCTACTCTAACCTCTTAATATCAGCTGCTTTAGGCCGCTGAAAAAGGCCTATAGTTAAGAAATTAAGCATCTTATAAGACGCTCTATAACCTATATCACTAAGACCTAGTTCTTTCCTGCCTTTTATGCTGCTTATTAAGCTGCTATTATAGAAAGCAATATTAAGGGAGGTTTCTAAGGAGTAGGGCTTACTCCCTTTAACCTGAAAACTATTATCTTAAAGCTTAATATATAGCTATAGACCTTAATGCCTCCTGAAGAGAATATAAGCCAGGCTTAACCTTAGACCCTAAAGACACTAAGGACTATCACTAAGGCTGATTCTCATTTAGAATACCTTTAGAGATGGATTAGAAGATATTATAATAGCTCTCTAGAGTTAATCCTTAAAGCTCTTTAGTCTCTTATTAAATCAGTAATAATAAATATATATAAGACTGCCCTACTAGAGGCTAAAATTAAAGACCTTCAAGAGGCAAATGCAATATAAAGCCGGAAGAAAAGAGCAAAAAGAACCTAGCTATAAGATAGCGGCAGGATAACTATAGGGACTGATTAGAGTTAAATTGATCAGATAGATGTAGATATGTAGATAGTAGCTGAATCATCGAGAAGTGGTGGTCAGGGAAGGTTAGAGAGACTGAAGGTTCAGTATTATAGGACTTACGGCAAGGCTAGGCATAATGCAAGGACTTACCAAGAGGCAATTTAAGTCACTAAGGATAAGGATAGTGATTAGTTTTAATTAATTAAATCAGTTATGGTGTTTTTATTGGCAATTGAAATATAAAGGTTGAGATTTGTGGCTAACTTGCTTGTCTGGCTAACTTGCTTATTAACTATATTATTTATAATTACTTTATTAATTAAAATTATATTTATTATAAAGCCAGTCTTATTAAAGTTCTATATATTATTTAGTTAAATATTATATTTTTTAATTATATTCTTTATAAACTTAAATTAATTATAAATAATAATTAACTCTTTATATTAAGCTCTTTAATAATTATATCTTTAATTATAATATAATTTAAGCTTTTATTATTATTTAATAAAATTAATAACTTAATATTTATTAATAAATAATATATTATAATTAATAAAGAGTTAATTAACTATCTTTTTAATAATATATATTTAAAGAGAAAACTTTTATAATATTTACTTTAAAATAAATTAAAATAATATTTACTTTTCTAGATTAAATAGTTTCTATAATTAAAGGGCATAATTGCATTATAATTAATAGCTATTTTTATAGTTATAGAGAGTACTATATTCTATATAATATATCTAAGAAGCATATTGCATACTTAGTTTTAGATTGTTCTTAAGAGTCTAAAGGGCAAGAAGAATTCTAGCCTCTTTAGAAGGTTATGGTATGTTAAATTGTTGAGATTTAATTGATCTGATAGTGTTGATATAAGGTGAGGGATTTTTGGTCGGATTACTTGTCCGGTCGGATTGCTTATTAACTACGTTATAGATAATTTATTGAATTCTAATATATTGGATTCATTTGAGGGTTTTTTAGGGTAAGTTGTAAGGATTGGAAGTTAGGTAGGTAGTGGAGAAAAGTGGCCTGGTAATTAGGTGATATGGCCTGCTTAGTGATAAACTATCTTATATTTTAGTTGCTGCCTTTGCAAGAGACTTTAAAGCTCCTATAATTGACTCTGGGGAGCTACCTTTATGCTATCTAATTCATCTTTTATGTTATTTAGACTGAGATTCTACCTTATGTACTGTCCTAAGGTCTTTAAAACCCATAAAGTAGATGCACTAGCCTTCTCATTAATAGATATTAAAGTCTATAGCTATATATTAAGCTTTAAATTATATTTTTTAGGCTAAAAGAAATAAGCTTAGCTTTTTAAAACCACCTTTAATATTACTCTCTATTATAATAGTTTAAAATATAATATAAAAAGCTAAAANNAACTTAATCTTAAAAATATAGATTATAAACTTTTTAATAAATTACTTAATTTCTTAACTATAGGCCTTTTTAAGTAACTTAAAGTACTTAATATTAAATAGCTAAAGTAAATAAAATAAATAAAGTAATATATAGAGTATAATAATTTTCTTCTTTTAGCAATATAGCTTGAAGTTAATAAAAGCTTGTAGAATTTTAAGTCTTGCAGTTTGAGATTAAATAAACCCATATTTAGCTGGTTCCTCTCGTTTGAGTTATATTAGCAGTTGTTATGTTGCACCTGAGGATAGAAACTTATAAATGAAGTCAAAGCCCGTAGCGATGATGGCTTTGACACTAGCTCATTGTAAAGCTCGAACAGCATCTTCACGAGATGATCCACTACCAAAACCATGTTCAGCAACACTGCCGAGTGTTAGTATCTTTCGGAACAGGCAGGAAGAACAGACTTCCATAATGCGTCACCTACTGTTGACCTTATCTCTAAACTCTGGCTGAAAGTACTGAAAGCAATAACTTCCAGATTGGCATTATTAACTCTGGGCATAAATATAGCAGTTTAGGTTTCTAACAGGTAAACTAGTCTGTATTAAGCTTATATTTATAGATTGCATAAAGTCTTATATTAAGTGGTTATTAATTATTATATTTCTTAATAATTAAATAATATATATAAAGCTTATTAATATAAAGAAGTTTTATTAATAATTAATAAGTTAAAATCTATAAAAGTATTTAAAAAATATATCTTATATATTAAAGCTTTTTATATAAAGCTAATTATATTTAAGAATAATATTATTCTTAATGTAATATAATTCTAAATTGCTACTACTTTATATAAGTATTAATTCTATAGTGATTAGTATTTAGTAAGGTGAAAATATAGAGTATATATAATATAGCTATAAAGAATATAATAATAAACTTAATAGTAATGCTGCTCCTAAATTAAATAAATTAAATTTAGGGTTATATTTAAAATATTTATTAGTTTATAATGCTGAATTTATTATTTACAATATTTATTTAATTATTTTAAATATTTTAATTTATACTCTTTATACTTTTATCTTATCTCTTTTAGCTATTATTATTAAATATTAAAGTGAATTATATATTTTTTTTATTATAATTAAAGGACCTTTAAGACCTTATATCTTTAACTGATTTCTTCGAAGACTTGAGTTCTAGAAAGTCAGATGAAAGTCCTAGAGTTTAAGTTTAGAACTTTAAACTTCAATCCCGAACCTTAATCCTGAAGTTGAGGGTGAACCCTCCGATATTCAACAACTATTAGGCCTAGCTCCATCGCACTACCTCTGACCCAGTCATTAAGGCATTGTAGCTATCAGCGTCAACTTGAATCGAATTGCCAATTTCGTCACTAGGGTAAAGGCGAAGGGTAGTGGGGAAGAGCAGGCATGCGTTAGGGGCGATGTAGGGGCGAAGAGGGGCAATATTAGGAACCTACTTTTTCTTTGGCGGATCTGGGAATGATGACAGGGGGTAGCTTACTAATAGGTAATATCAGCAAAAGCGCTGATTGGCCAGATCCACTCCCAGGCATTCACCAGGTTCCGGGTAGGCTATAAAGAGGCATTTATCAATAAAATAGATTAAATCCTTAATCTTATATCCTATATTAAATATATTAAATATTATTTTAACTTTAATATTTTATATTTATTTAATTTAAAATAAGATTTTAATATATTTACTTTGTTTATTTAGCAGTTTATTTAGTTGAATTCAATTTATAGACTGCGCTGTCCGTATAAGATCTTCAACAGGCAAAGGAGACACTGAGTCGGCGGTGTAGGGCAAAAGGAACCCAGTTACAGAAAGGAGGGGTTATCATAGCAGGGGAGTCAAGAGAAGTACTTGATTATATGAATGTAGATGCACAGGCAGAGGGCGAATTGTCGAGAAGTAGTGGTCAAGGAGGGTCGGCGTGAGCGAAGGAAAGGCGCTACAGAGCCTGCGGAAAGACCGGGCATAATACAAATTGGCGAAAAGGAAGCCAGCGGGACCTTCATACATAAGATAAAGGCTAGCTACGAACAGCTTGGCCAGGATACAGAGGGAGTCCAGGAATGAAGCTAGCGTCTGGTCTCGCTTTTTACCGATTATCGTAAAGTCGTCCTAGTTGTAGAAGGCTATAAGGGGCAGTATTTTAAACCCCCAGCATAACAACTTACATATGTTCGGGGAGGTTTACTCTGTAGGGGGGTTTTCACATGGTAATGGGTTGATAAAACATCATGAATTAGCCGAGGTGCTGAGTCCCGAAAGTTCGACTAGAGTAGGGGCTTGCGACGGGGGTATGTTTGCGCTAAACTTAAGCGGCAGTCTATGTGACTTGAATTATGTTCGAACATAAAGGGTGAACCATGTTACTATGCGACGTACGCTGCAATTTCCATGGATTACGAAGGATGCTAAGGTGTATCGTACATGGATCTGGTCCAATTAAAACCAGGAAACATCTAGCTAGGGACAACCGCTGGCTAGCAAATCAGCTGGTGACAGAAGTCCCTGTATTTATCCTGTCTACAAAGAGCTACATTACATGTCAAACAACCGCACCACCGGTTACCTAGGAAATACGATTATAGGAGCTCCCAAAGTTACTTAATGTACAGGCATACTGGATCAGACGCGACGCGACGGTTACACCTTTGTATTCCTTGTCCAAAGAGAAAGTTAGCTAGACTTCCGGGCCTTCCGTGCGCTGGGATGGCATTCCTGGTTGTAGACTATATCTCTTCCATAAAATGTCCCTTCAAAACTGGCCCATCTTTAGCCAACAAGCTTTAATCACTAAAATCAATCAACATGACACGACGACCTCCCATCCAGACCCAAGATGCGCGTACCGCAGAAGAAGTTGCGCAACACCCTAACACCTGGTACCGCGCTTTCAACCCCGACTTCAAGATCTCGGAGCAGCCCCTACACAGCCTTCGCCCCCTCCGCATCCTCATCATCGGTGCCGGCCCCGGAGGTCTCCTTGCCGCTTTCAAGGCTGCGCGCCAGCTCCGCCAGGTGAGCTACGTCGTTTATGAGAAGAACGACGACGTCGGCGGCACATGGTACGAAAATCGGTACCCGGGGCTCGAGATCGACAGCCCCTCACACACGTACCAGTGGACCTTTCACCGCAACCCAGCGTGGAGCCGGTACCAAGCCCCTGGAAGGGAGGTTTGGCGGTACCTCAAAGACTGGGCTACCGAGAGTGACATCCTGAAGGATGTTAAGCTCAATCACAAAGTTGAGTCGGCTGTTTGGCGGAATGAGGAAGGACTGTGGGAAATCACAGGGAGGACGGTGGAGGGAAAGCCGTTTTCGGATCGAGGGGAGATTTTAATTGCAGTGAACGGAGTGCTTAAGTATGACTAAGTGGAGGCTCATTCCTGGAGAGTACTTTTGCTTATAAGGCCGCAGCAATCCCAAAATACTTGACGTGCCCGGCATCGATACTTTTAAAGGTCGCCTCGTCCATACTGGGGCCTGGCCCGAAGACCTCGAGCTCACCGGCAAGACAGTAGCAGTTATCGGCGGCGCCGGAGCATCCGGCGTCCAGTTGGTGCCGTCGATCCAGCCGTTGGCCCAGAAGCTGATCGTGTTTCTGCGATCTAAATTCTGGGGTGTGTCGGGACAGCGGTCACAGTTCGTTGGCAAAACGAGACGTAATTTCGACTACAGCGAGGAGCAGATTCTCGCCTTCAAGAACGACCCCCAGCTTGCGGCGCGGTATCAGCGCGATGTTGAGCATGATCTCAGCTACCTTTACGAAGGGGTAAGTAGACGAACCCGTCCGCCAATGTTCAGGTTTCTGAGTCATCTTATATTTGAATTTCTGAAAGCTAACAGAGGCAGTTTCACCGAGGCAGCCAGTTGCACGACAGGATCGTTTCAATATTGAAGCACGAGACTGTCAAAAGCTTTGGCAAGGTCGGCGCGGAGAAGTACATCCCAGAATACGGGTTTGGGTGCCGGCGATCGGCCCCCAGCGGTGACTTCCCTGAATCTTTAAAGAAAGACAACGTCGCAATTGTGCAGGCGAGCGTGGTCGGCTTCACGGAGAACGGCATCATTGACTCGAACGGAACAATTAGGGAGGTTGACGTTGCCGTCTGCGCCACGAGCTATTCGGCGTTCATGCCCAACTTCACTATCACCGGCAACGAGGGAAGGGACCTGGGAAGCCAGATCCAAACTACAAGTAAATCATACCTCAGCATCATGAATGAGGGATTTCCAAATCTCTTCTGTAAGTGACTTGAATAATCTCTCAGCTGGCCAATGCTTATTATCCCCAGATATTCCATCCACCAATGCGCCGGTCAACCACGGCTCCTGGCTCCCCATGACCGAAGCCTACATGCGCTACAGCTTCAAGGTCATAGCGCACATGCAACGAACCTCGATCAAGTCTTTTTCCCCGAAGAAGCAAGCTGTCGACGACTATTTTGTCTGGACGCACGAGCTGATGAAGCGCCTCTCGATGTCGTACCCCTGCCACAGCTGGTTCAAACCCAACGGCGCCGACCATGGCCCCGCTATGGCTGTCTACGCCGGGAGTCGGGCCCATTTTTATGAGGTGCTGAAGGAGCCTCGAATGGAAGACTTTGAAGTCGAGTACTTGGGAAATAGATTCACGTACTTCGGTAACGGTTTCACAAACGCCGAGACTACGAACGGTGCCGACGATGTCTGGTACCTGGAGGAACTGAAGAATGACTTCTCCGCGGGCATGGAGGCGTACGATATCTGTCCCGTCAGGCCGAGAGGGCCCCCAGCGGACCCAGACATTGTGACTCCGAAAGCGGGAGCAAAGGGGAAACTCTGAAAGATGGCTCTTGTGGGAAGGCCGCTTCATCAAGTAAAGCGATTTCTAATCGAGAATCTATGGCCAGGAACTGAATTCTTGCTTAATACGGGTAAAATGTAAAGTCTTGTTCGCATGTCCAAGTCGGGTCCAGTACAAAGCTATCGACCACATTCTCAACTATCTGTGTCCAACAACCTGCCTCTATTTGCTTGTTCGTTCTATGTAAATGACCAGGGGCACCTTCCGTTCCAACAAGCCTGTTACATAGCAAGGGGCATATATCCCGAACCTCCTTATTTATTGCACAAAAGCTACAGCATAGGCTAATATAACCTCTCGAAGTTTGTAGAAGAATGTTTGACAGATAAGTGAGGCCTAAATTGAGAGCCGTCACAGGTGTGGTCGTTGTTGAGGATCTTGGTGAAAACATAATGATGGCCAGCTAGTTTTATCCCCTCGAACAATTGCGTAGGCAACTATACTGTGCATCGTTTGATTGCCTTTCCAGTCCAGCCTTAACCTAGTTATGGTTGCAGTCGCGGATGTTGTAGGTGAGAAAGTTTCAGTGCGATATAATTTGTGCGCGCTCTCATTCTGTCGGGTGACAGGCCCCCAATAATGGGCAAAATTGGAGAGAAAGACCAGGGGTCTTCTGGTGAATGTCCGATTTTTGGCTGTCTGGTTGTACCGAATTGTCTTGTCACAATTTCCCCCCCTTTGCGTTAAATCGCCCGTAGAAAATGGTAGCGTCAATGAATAATAAGGGATGAAAGCGAATCTAAAGAGAAAACAGCAGGGTAAGTTGCAGTCGATGGTCAGGTAAAAGAAAAATAGGAGAAGATAAGATTTGATTCTACTACTTAGCTCAAGTTTTGGGCAGAGCGATACTAGCCCAAGGTGTATTTCCTGCCCAGCGGGCCATAGGCCGCTCAATTCCCTCTAGGAGCGCAGGGTGTGCCGAACTGCACTATTTCGATGAACTATGTTGCAGTAGGCCTCACCGAGCATTCTTTGCATGACCTCGCAGGACGAGCTGTCGAGTCCAACTCTCGGAGACGGCTTTCCTCCTACCTTCCCCACGCCCAGTTCTCGCTAATCACACGATATTTGTGTCTATGGCCAATACCCCTTCCACTAGTTCATCCAGCACACCGTGGGCTCAAAGGCGCTGGGTTCGAGCCCCTATTTCCATCAGCGGAAACATGAGGCAGATACGGCCAATCCTTGGTTTTATCCGGTTAGAATTCTCTCACTTACCTACTAAAGCTACTGCCGCGTCCATTATCCATAAACAAGCGATAGAGATAGCTAGAGACTGGTCGTAGGAAAAAACCCTCAGAAGGATCCAGAGGCCGTCTGGCAGCTTGCCTTTAAGTGGAAACCCTCCGCAACCAGCCATCATTGCTAGAAGGGCAGGTTCTCCAATATCCTTAGTTCCCTAATTTCGAAGGAGACTTTGAGGTCATAGTGTATTTTCTGTCGAAACTTGTTCTGTAAAATAATGTGGATTCTCTCAAGGTTTTCTTCTGTGCCGTGAGAGTCCTGATGGGCTCCAGCAGCGAAAAGTATGATCAGGTGGCCTGTGGATTGAACCCCTGCGAGCAAAAAGCTCTCAGCTGTGAGGGATTAAGAATCTTTACAGGGAGAATTAAATCTAGTTTGGTTGCGCTTTGACATCAGCCTGGCGGGGTATACTCAATGGACTGACGTGGACAGTATCGGCTTTCGGGCATTCCAAAGTCTCCGTCAAGAAATTCTGTACGTGTAACCGGGACGTTGATAAGACATATTCATTATAACCCTTCGTTAAGGGATTTTTAATTGGCATGCTTATTGTATATATTAATATAATATAATATAACACAACACATAGAAATAAATGTCACCGGCAAGGCCGCTTGGGGTTTAGCGTTACATTTAATTTCTGTCAGCTAGAGCCAGGAGCTAGAACGGTCTTTTTATACGTAAATCACTTATCTTTTATTGAAAAAAGATGCAGAAAAGACGTGCCAGCGTAGTGTGATCTTTTGGAATTGCATGTCCTTTTTAAAATATGTTATGCTGTCACTGTTGCAGAACAGTTATGCCTTCAGTTTGTGTGGAGTTTCAAGGACCAATTAAAGCTGCTGACGTACGCGTTTTCCCCATCAAGCTAAGCCCATAGTTGCCCCGCAACGTCACTTCAATTAATTCCAAAATACCATCATAACAACTTCAATCGTCAACCCAAGGCTCAAACCGATTATACCATCCCAACGCAACGCATCATGCACACCTCAGTAATTGAAGCGTGGATCAATGAAGTAGCAGAAAGTAACTCCAGTCCCTCCTTGAAGCGCAAGCGCGACAACGAAACGGACTACCCCAGTCCAATGTCCAGTCCTACAAGAGGCCCGAAACGGCCATTGACAGTACCCATTGATCTGGATGTAACGCCTCGCGCGCCACAAGATGCTCATGTCATCCAGTTCAGAAAGGCTGCATCATCCTTTGCTGAGAGTCTGAAGAACGCTGGGGCGTCACCTTCTGCGAAACGACGTCGCCAATCTCCAAGCAAGAAGTATTATACCACTGCAAGTCTGATGAAGCTCGACCCGCCTATCCACGTCATACAAACATCAGGCTTATCGGTAATACCAAAAAGCATACGTGGCTTGTACACAGAGCTATACCATATTGCTGCCCAAGCGAGCATCCTCCCACCAAACATAAAACGCATCATGACCCCAGAGGCTATGGAGAACATCATCATATCACCGCACAATTGGAAGCAAGATGATGATCCTGAAGACGACCCATGGATGAAGAAGCAACATGATCTCATTCTCGATATCCTTGAAGAGGCTGAGGAAGCACAGAGGCTGCTGAAAGGCGAATCGGCATGGAATGCACAGGTCCATTACCCCATTCTCAAGCTCGCCTTTTCACAGTTCCCCTCGCTTCGTCCCGAAACCATTACCAGCGCCCAGATCGTTAAAGAGTTTCGCCCAAGGTCAAATAGTCTATCAAGCTCAGCATCATCAAGCGCTGCATCAAGTTGTTCAAGCCTCGTCAGCGGCGACTCGGGAACATGGACAGAACCTGAATCATCGGTCCATAAGATGGTCGATTTCGCGCTCGCCCTCATTCCCGACGACACACTCCAAACCACCATCGACAAGTTCCTCAAGACTCAGTTCCACGATACGATCAATCAGACAGCATATACTGCCCTTGCTTCCAGACCAGCACCACTCTTTATTGAAACAAAGACTACAAGCGGCACTGAAAACCGCAGTCAGGTGCAACTTGGAATCTGGGTAGCAGCATGGTATCAGCGTCAACGAGCTGCAAAGTCCACCAAGGACCCTATTCCTATTCCTTTATTACAAGTTTACGGGAACGTTTGGCATGTCATTTTTGCCACTGATGAAAAAGACAAGATTGTAGGTACTTTCTCCCACTGTTGATAAGGACTATGCTAATATGATCCAGACGCTTATTGACCAAGTGATCCGCATTGGCGATACTGCAAGCATAGTGGGAATGTATCAGCTGCTCACGGCGCTGAGGGTGATTGGGAAGTGGGCAGATACGGAATTTCGGACGTGGATTGGTAATTTCCTAGAGAATATCCAGATTCCTTTAAAGGAATAATGCAACAATGATACCCTTTTGATCTCAGCCTTAGAAAGCAAAGGAGCATATATCTTCCTGAAATATACTTGTTCGATAAGGCACCATCTCCATGACTTTTGCTCATGAGGATCACAATCTCCAGTCCAGCGGTATGTTCTCACCCTGGTGACATATAGAGCTTATTAGACCATAAGATGCAAGCTTGCAGATGTCTGGCGACTAAGCTCTGTCTCGACAGCAAAGGCCAAGGTGTCGGTCTATGAGATAAGTGTCAGTAGGGATCAGAATGCGCCGATAGAGGAGTGATTACTCGACAATTTCGAAGTATCGTCGGCTACAAAAGAATTATTGAAACCATGAACGTATCTGTTACTCGTTGAAGAACAACTAGGAACTGTGTTCCTGTTAGGCACGCGGCAAGACATATTGGAATACCTCTTACAGCATCCCTCGCACGCTACGCTTCGGCCTCCATCGTCCGGGTGGGACTAAGTTCTGTGTGGTGATTATAAGCTCTCAGCCACAGGTCTCAACTGCAAATAACACATCTAGCTCACAACTTGTTTGGGTGGGACAAACAAGATCCAAGCCCATCTTGTGGAGTAAACGCAGGATCGTATTTGGTATGAAACTCTCGTCGATAGCAAAACCGGAAATGGCATCAAGGCAGGCACTTCTCTTGGTGGGTCACAATCTCGACTTGCGATGCCGTGGTCTCGAGTTCAACAAATCGGGCAGCGGTCAAGGCGATGGTGGTGCCCTGAGGCCGACGAGAAGCCCGGTGCTGAATAGGATCTCTTGGACAGACTCTGGAAAGTCTTCACGAGCATTATCAAGGAAGCTGAGGTTCGGTTTGCCGAACACATTGAATGAGATGTTAAATGTCAGTGGTTTGTTCTAAGAATGCTGCCGTGATGCATATTTTAACGAGCGTTGCCGTCATATATTGGGTACAAGTAATCAGAGTCCTGTTCGGCTCTGCGAGTGATCCTCTCTAGCCTTTCGAATAGCTTAGGGGCTTCTGTGCGTTTCTGAACGTCAACTTGCAATAGGCGGTCTTCAATTAGTTGGATGAGATCTGCCAAAGCAGCATTGCCACTGCAAAGTGGATGATTCCGTAAATGGCCAATAGCTTCGATGACTGCAGAGTGGATCTGGATCAAGTTGTCTGTAGTCTGGACAAAAAAACTTCCGAACGCGTCTTTGGGATCATCTCGAGTACGCCTAGACTTCCTGAAATTCCTGACTGTGCTGTAGTCAAAGACAAGCCAGACAGTGAATTCGAGAAACATACAGCCTAGGGACCACATGTCATACCGACGACCTCTTGGCTTGCCCTCTCTTTGGTCTGAATGTGCTTCGGGTGCTTCGTACGTGACAGTAGACTGTTGGCAGTTTGTGGGATCTTGTCTCATGCTTGTAATCTCTCGATGGATTTTGGAGACTCCAACATCTGCAAGGATCAGCCTACCTCTGCTGTCCATGGCATCACTGTCGTGCTTCTTCGGAAAATGAAGAATGTTTTGAGGCTTGATATCTCCGTGCCGAGTATTTTTTCCGTGCAGAGCGTTGATCGCACTCACAATGCCCAGCATCTGGCGGAGAGACCACAAGACCAGATCCTGGGAGCGTGGTTTTGGGTCGTTAGCCTTCCAAAAGTCTCTTAGATCTCCGCCATCAGCCCAAGGAAATATGAAATAGCATATGGGTCCTTTCTGACAGGTAGCGACCAGTTTGATAAGATGTTCGTGATTGAGAGACTGTATGAGCTCTAAGTTTGTCTTTTCCTTCTCAAAAGACTCGTCATTGTTGACCTCTTTCAGAGCGACATACGGCTCCGGATCATTCTAGGGCTTGTTAGCGCCAGAATACTCTTGTAAGTGATGGGTATCTGTGACCTTGAAGATAGTCTGGTGGGCTCCATGGATCTTGCATTTATGCAGCACGCTGTTCGGACCACTTTTGCATTTCATGACACACTCTATTAAAGGAAGAGGGCATTTCGGGTCCAGCGAGATATGTTGACCGAGAAAATTCAGCACAGGCGCTTGTACCAGCCATTGAAAGTTCAGAAAGTCTCGCACTCTCGCCTCCCTCGGCCATGAAGAAAACGAAGGGAAAGCCTTGCCAGTCTTGGCAGATATTAGGACGTTTTCATCATCTCCGCTCATGGACTGTCGAATGAGAGGAAGATCTTCATCGCTGATGTTATCCCGACATATGAGATCAACAATAGCTTGTGCCTCTTGAATAAGAACCAGGATTGAAAATACCCTTCTGGCCAGGTTTAGTATGGTCCGTGGTAGACTGCGATTCGAAAAGCATCGCTTCCTGATGGGGATTTCCAACTTGATGTTGGTTTCAGTTACTCTAGCACTGATTTCGCTCAGTGGTAGGAACTCTGAGTCTTCGTGACAAGGAATGAGGCATTTATTTAACTGCCTGTAGAGAGACATTTTAAACATAAAATGTCTTTAACTTTAGTCCCAATATCGACTTTAAATAGAGGTTTTGCCTTTAATGCTGACCGCGTCAATTTTCCAGTAAAAGGATTAACAGTGGTTGAGTGTTTTCTTACTCTACGATCCGAGGATCCTGACAAGGAAACACATGAGTGGGCTCCCATGCGAACTGTGAGGCTCTGCGGTTCGGCGGCCTCATAAGGCGAACGGACTTGTGCCCTGCTTATCATCCGAGGTAAATGGAGTAACCAAGAGTAAGCGATTGCCTGTTCATGACGAGGGGAAAAGAAGACAAAATGAGCAAACTGCATCGATAGGCACTTCGGTGTTATGCCTCTTATTGCACACCGGGCAAAGCATGTGGCAGGCCTCAATGTAAGCGAATGTAACAGCATCACACCACCTGGGTGAGAATACCCTTGTCGCCTGTCAGCAGCACGACACCACCGTAACGGCGATATAGCATTCTCACAGCCTGATTTTGCATTTCGTTGAGATCTTCTCTCAATTAAATGTTGATAAAAGTACACAATTGCAGTCAAGGATCCAGTACTTGACCAGAACTATCGACATATATAAGAAGAACAGTGTTAGCCATTGGCATCAATTATGAAAAGTCATCTCTTGATGCTTCAATCCCTCTGCTCAGCCAAATTGAGGCTCAGTCAGCAAGCCAACAAGCCAAACAACAAGTCCGTTCATTAAAGATGTGTGATAATGCGATAAAGACTGCAGAATTCTTGACCATTGGTGGGGGTGACACTAAACATGTCATTCGTCACTAATGTTAGTATCTGGAAAAGCCTAATCTCAAGTACATGGGCCTAGCAGTTTAGGTACCGCGTAATTGTGGATTGAGAGATCTAAAGTCTGGATCAATGGCTTCCATTGACTTTCAGATCTTGCGGAGAACACAGTATGTTAGCGGCAGATCAGTTTGAAACTAATCATGGCCACAGGTCAGGGTGTTCGACTTCAGGCAGCAGTCACGCGGATGTGAGTCAATTAAATCACAGCTTATAGTACTTGCATATGCATTACCTGTACGTGATGCAACCAGCAAGCAAAGTGCGGCTGAACGATGCTTACAGACAAAAAGAGTAATCATATCATCACTCAATGTCTGCGTCCTTTCTCACCTTACAGGACAGCTTTTTCGTACATTCCTACCTGCGTGACCTTTTCTCTTATATGATTGCCTTGGTAAGATCGAGAAACTCGCATGTTTACGCACACATGATTCTAGACCTTATGGCTACTGTTTGGAACTTTCTCACCACGTTCTCCTCAACCGAGGTTGACAAGACGAAACTCAATCAATTGCGCAACACCGTTCGACATTCGCTCAAGAATAGCGTAATCAGCGAAGCAAACTTTCTCCCCGAGAGTGAGATCAAAAAGCTTGTGACGCCAGCCAAGATAAAACTATTGTTGCCAAATGCCAAGTCAGAGTTGGTAGACTTTATCTGCAGAGATGCAAAAAAGCTCTTCTTGACTGCATCATTGCACCATAGTAATCTTCAGGATATCATAAGTACTTTCAAGTATCATGGCATGACAGATAAGGAACTCCCAATCCGCGATCTCACCTCGGAAGATAAGTATTGCGACGTCCACACAGAGGGGCTTCAAAGAGTCTGCAGCCATGATAAAGCTCTGGAAGCTTTTCATCGCTGGGATGCTCATGATGTCTGGACCTTTTACAATGCTCAATGGACGTTTTGTGCGCCAATACTCGATATGGAATGCTCGTCCCAAGAATTCCACACGAAACACATACTCCCATTTATAGAGAAAGGTACTACCCAAAAGGACGGCCATTTCAGTACAGTCTGTGAGGCTGTAATTCATCCTAGTCATCAAATTGGTCGCGGGTCATCCAAGGTGAGTACCCTCTATAGAAATATTACTATGAAGACCATAGCTGACACCTCAACAGCCGAACACAGATCAGACACGTGTTGCTCTAAAAGAATTGAAAAACCTGAGCGAGCCCAACTATAACGTACACGTGTCTTGGCTGAACGAAGCAAATGCCCTCTTCCAGATTGCCGAGCTTCGTCACAAGCATCTCATCAGTCGGGCTACTGCCTTCAAACAGGGGGAAAGAAGATTCATCATGCTCGAGTGGGCTGATGGGGGTACTTTGCGGGATATTTGGCAGAGAGAGTCTCACGACAGATCTATCCTAGATGGTAACAAGGTCATGAGGGTCCTGGAAGAACTAACTGGGCTTGCCGGTGCGCTCTCGAAATTACATGGCACTAACACCAGAACAAAGACTGCAAAGGTGACGTCTACTGACCGCATAAAGAAGCAGTCTACGTCGAGATCCAAAACAATCTTCTCACAGGGCCAGGGTGATCGCGATGCCAATCGCTTGACTGTTCCAAGAATACGCTTCGAAGGAGTAAGCTCAGATGATGACAATGACTCCAGCGACAACGCTGAAGAGCAGCATTGGCGCCATGGAGATCTCAAGCCCGACAATATCCTCCATTTCAAGGATGAACATGCTACATGGCTAGGAACTCTCAAAATCGCTGACCTTGGCCTGGCCAAGCAACATGCATTTGCCACTACCCAGAGACAAGACCCAACCCAACAGAAATACACAACTTCGCACTACGAGGCACCTGAAGTTATCACGAACCTGAATACTCGAGTGCCCAGGTCACGCCGCTATGATATATGGTCTATGGGTTGCATCATATTCGAGTATATGATTTGGCTCCTATACGGCTATGAAGAGGGACTGAGAAAGTTCTATAACGAGGGGAAAGATATTGATGCTCATCGAGAAACATTATACTTTACAGCCGACCTGAGTACGAGGGAAGCTCAAGTGAGTGACGCGGCACGAAGATGGATCAGCCGCATTTTGGAAGTCGACCCGGAATGCAACCGTGCGACGCCAAGCGTGATCAAAGACCTCATCGTGGTGGTCAGGGATAAGCTTCTTGTTGTTGATTTACCCAAGGAAAACATGAGTCAGGACGACATTAAGCGATGTCGTGCTAGTGCAGACGACTTGGAAAGGATCCTGAAGAACATCAAGAGAACAGCCATTGACGATGAACAAAAGGGAGGCAAATACCTGTCTTCGGGTAAAAGTCGCAACGGAGTTTCTCCCCCTCGTCCACTGCAGGTTCGAAGGCAAAGCTTATTATCAACGAGTTCAGGCTCGACCTCAAAACCATCGAATCTGGTACCAACCTTGGTCTGACGAATTACTGCAAAGGCTGATATTAAATAGGATGTAGGTACATTGGCGGCAAAACGAAGGCCATAGGAGTGATTACTAACTGGTTTTGATCCCATCTTGTATCATAGACTGTAAGTAAAAACTACAGCGTAGAGTTGGCCAGGGATGATAGCTAATCTTGGGTTTAGTACGTGAGTCTTATCCCTGTGATCATATCTTCTTGACAACGCCGCTTATCATGCATCACCGTGTTTCATAGAGCGTAAGTGAGAAGCACACACTGAGCGTTTAGTGACAATAGGATGGCTAATACAGACTCATCTTACAGCATGTAAGCAACACTTAACAACCGTCTAATGGATTTGTGGTGCAAGACTAACCAGGCAATTCGTTTTAAATTAAGATTGTAAGTTTCAAGAATGACTTTAAGGGCAGAGCGTTTACCTAACTGACTGCGATTTCTCTGTATAGGCAGTAAGCAAAAGAGCACACTCTTACATACTATAATCAATCTGATTCAAACAGTTCAATGACACTTGGAACGTGATGGAGGATACATCTATCGCTCTTGCAGTCCTAAAGCGACACGAAACCGCGATTATGGACAGCATATATATGTCTCAGAAAACAACAGAGCTGTGTGAGGAATGTAGAAAGCTTGATTATCGGAGCGAGGAGCCTATAATGAGGGAGAATCTCACGACTATGAGGTCCAAGATTCAGCAGTGTGCACTGCATAGAATTATGTTCCGTTCCTTTCCACTAAACTCTTATAACGACCAGGACATCAAGGAGATTTGGAGATATGACTCCTCGCTTGTTATGGACACAATGAAAATGCCCTTGCTCTCACTGTTTAAAATTTCAGGTGCGTATAGACGTTGCCAGATTCAACAACACTTATGATTGACGTTGGAAACCAGATAACTCAAAGGGGAACAAATTGTACCCTGATGATATCAACATTGGACTGCCTAAGCTTTTTAAACCCAACACGCCCCCGTTCTACGACCTGCTCATGACCTGGATTCAAGATTGTGACTTACATCATCCCCAATGTCGTCCTGCAGACAGATCAGGCGCTCAAGTTCCAACTCGCCTCATCGACGTTGGCCAGGCTGATGGTAGAAGCTCAAAGGTTTACCTTCGTGAAGCAGTGAGTGAGATATGCCATACAGACAAAGAACTGCGATATACTGCACTGTCACATCCTTGGGGTAGTGGGGAAGATCACGACCATTTCTGCACCACAAAAGAAAACCTTGACAGTCGACTAAGTGTCGGCATTGATGTCGAGCACTTTCCGAGCACATTCAGACATGCAATCGAGGTGACTCGGACGCTTGGTGTCCCATATCTCTGGATTGATTCACTATGTATCGTGCAAGGACCTGACGGGGACTTTGACACGGAAGCCAAAAGGATGGAGGCCGTCTTCAGCTCGGCATATTGCGTCATTGCCGCAAGTCGCGCCAATGGAACATCAAGTGGCTTTTTGTGGGAAAGACCTGAGCGCGAAGTGGTGAGGTTGGATGGATATCTTGCTAATGACTCAGTCTATGTTTGTGAAGCCATTGATGATTTTCAACACGATGTGATAGAAGGGGCCTTGAACAAACGCGGATGGGTCCTGCAAGAGCGTGCCCTTGCACCAAGGACTATATATTTTACCCAGAATCAGACATATTGGGAGTGTGGCCAAGGGGTGCGCTGCGAAACATTGACACGGTTGACCAAGTAAGTTGCAAATGTAACCCCATATGACCCTGGTTGCTGACCGTAACATTACAGTAGCCAGGCATCATTCCTTGGAGATTCGAACTTTCCCAAGTTGGCAATGAGGTCGACCAGAGGAGCAAAAATCCGATTTTATGAGTCTCTGTACAAACAATACTCGAATCTCGATTTTACAAAGATACATGATCGACCCATAGCGATAGCTGGGCTAGAACAACGTCTGGTCAGTGCTTTCAAGACCGAAGGAGGATATGGTGTATTCAATGGACCATTCTTTGGTCGCAGTCTTTTATGGATGAGGGATACACAGCGAAGTCATGGCCTCACAATAATTGACTTTCCCCGAGACCAGAAGTTCACAGTCCCGACCTGGTCGTGGACTGCATACGAAGGACCAATCACATACTTTGACATCCCTTTTGACCATGTTCGATGGACATACGAGACCTCAGAAGGAAAGATCCAATCGCCTTGGACAACTCGGGACCCAGATTCTACTTCAGGGTCCTTGCACACAGGAGAACTGAATGGAAGGGTTGACCTTACTGCCCAGGCAAGGGAGATATCAGACCTACCATTAGCTGAGGGGCAAGGAAAGGTCATCTACGACGAAGGAACATCGCCACCAGGCGTACATAAGCTATGTGTCATTGTTGGGAGCGAAAAGGCAAAGATTGAAGGACGCGGAGTACAAGACCTAGAGCATTACGTTTTACTAGTTGCACCGTCTGATAGTCCTAGTGACGGTCTCTACCGAAGGGTTGGTGTTGGCAGGTTATTGGAAAGTTGTATTGACTTTGCTAAGCCTGGGTTGAGAGTTCATATATCTTAGCAACTTTCAGCAGTTAATACTATTCAATCCAAGGTTAACTTTCAATGATTTTCATAGTTTTAACATAAACTAAGTCTTGCGTATTGAATGCACTATTCAAGTTGTCATGCTCTTTTTCTTGGAGGGATCACTTAGAGAGCCACTGTGCCATATCGGATCCGGGGTTTCGTTTTCAGTCGTTCGGCAAGAACTGGCTGATCAGTCACAAATTGGGAAGCCCGTGTATGTAGCCATCAAAACTCTAAACATTTTGAAGCGATTAGACTACAGTCCCATAATGAGGATGCGAGGCTGGATGGATAGCTCGCAGCAGATGTAGTCCTCGAGGAGGTACGACATCCACCGCTCCGGTACCGTGACAGCATTATCACACTTCTGGCATATCATTCTGATAGCTGATAACCAACATCCGCGCGAACGAGGGCGGAGGGATATCGCTCTAGTCATGAAATACTCGTCTCATAGAACCTTTGCAGCTCAGCTCTTACTCAAATCTCTCAAAAAGAGAGGGTCTGTGCATGATAACTGTTGTGCATACTGCCAGTGCCTCAGAGAAAAGCGGACCAAGACTTTTGGAGCAAGCAGCAGAACCATGCAGGCCAGATGTGCTGTCAATGATTTTCAGAATTTATCACGCTTTTTCCATGAGAGAGTTTGTGCCACTGTGAGAAAGCGCTTATCCTCTATCTGTTGTCGAACGGAGCCTCGATCTGGTCCACGAACCAATGTCTTACATGTCTCGAAGAATCATTACATACGAGAGACTATATCAGCGAGAGCTTCTCTGTTCTGTTGAAATTTTGCATCAAGGGAAGTGTCTCGTTGTCAGCCGTCTCGTCTTGCCGATTGTCCAATGAGCTTCGGTCCTGAAGACCTGGAACATGTTGGGGTCATTTCATGGTGCCTTGAAAGATCTATGCACTCAAACCAACAGACCCAAGAAGGTCACTGGTTATCATATATACATTTGTGCTATGTTGGGCGGTTTATCGCGTGAAATGTGTTAATAAACGTGATACTTGGCAAAGGAAATGACATTGCAGGAGATTAAGATAATTATCACCAGTCGGTTGACTTGAGCTGACAAGGCATTAAAGTGATTTGTTCTAGTGATGCATCATGATTCAGTTATCATAAAGGCCCTGTTATGTTGGCTGACAAAATTGTTGTTTAATAGCCAAGTCCTTGCGAATTTAAGCGTAACCTCACAGTCTTCGGTTTCCGGGACAATATCGTAGTGCTTTGATCGCCATGCAAATCCAGATTGGTATCAATTGGGAACTAGAATATCTCCATACCCTGTCTGCCAAATTTGCTACAGACAGCTTTAAATAAAAACACTGAGTTTTGTCATTAAGACAATGACCGATTTATGCACGCGCGATATTCTGATTCAATTCGAGTTCTGTCAGATGCAAAACGTATGAGGGAAGTAAGATGACAGTCGTTGTGAGGGTTTATCAAAAGTACTTGGTCAATGCGGTGATGCTCGTGATATTTGAAGTACCTTAGATATGGTTGAAGTTGGGACGCTAAACCACTTTTGCAACAACGTTACCCCTCCAACAACACAACTCCACCATGATGACTAAATGAGTTAAGCCTGCTCAGGACGGAACTGTTTTGACTGTATCAATCATCCATCATCACTTTAATCAACATGCGCAATTGAGAAATGACCAGCCTCAGCGTCAAAAACACTCGCGCCCACAAGTACGACTTTGTATGGTCCTGGCTCAATTCAGTCAAGACAGAATCTCTTCCAACCGAAGAGGCGCTGCATCAGTGAAAAAGACGCAAAATAACAAACACCAAATCAGACCGCGACAATCAGTTTCATCGCATCCCAACGCCTTCGGCATCATCTCACGACGGCCGCTTTACCAGCGAGTCAAATGTGCAGGATCTCCATTCGGTGCCAAGGAAACGCAGAAGGTCGACCCACGATCCAGGTCCCGTTCGCTCAGACGGAGAAGATGGCGCTGTTGAAGATACCCCCAGAGCATCCTCAAGAGGCCTGAGACAGGGAGCTACTAAATGCGAATTTGGCCGTCACAGCGAAGCCTCCTGGAACATGGAAGTTCATCGATGCGTTCTAGACTTTGCTTTTCGAGAAGCGAACGATGTATGCATCGGTGATTACAGATACTGCACCACCGCGCACATCATCCAAATGCATTGACTTTTGTATCTGCATCGAGACTCCTAAAGGAAGTCTTGAACGGCAGAAGCTTGACGAAGCGATCAAGACGCGGCCAGGCCTGTCAATTAACCACACAGACTGGGGCGATCTCTGCAAGAACCCCATCACCCTGTCAATCGAGACTAAGCGTCAGGTCAGCTGGGAGAAAGCACTACTCCAGATCGGCACCTGGCATGCTGCGCAATGGCGGTCGCTCCGGGGAAATATCGAGGCGATTGAATTTCTCGCTGGGATTATCGTGCAAGACCACGACTGGTTCTTCGTGGCGTCGACGCTGCAGGATGGAAAGTCAACGACGTACATCGGTTGCCGCTTGGGAGCACGTACAATGCCTTCGACTTATACAAGTTGCTGATGGCGTTGCAATGCTTGGGTCTGTGGATCAAGGAGAAATACTGGCCTGCTTTTCGGAAGGATATTCTAAAGATCTTTGCTGTTGAACATCGAGACGAATGAGTGTTTTCTGCTTAGTAATATACCCGGCGTTCATGGTTAAAGGGAACAACATAGATATTTTGAATTGAGTAGTGAAGCTATTATTTCCCGTCAATATCCAATCAAAAACAATGCCTGTCACTGAATGACCCTTATATCTCCCATAACACGGCCCCATGCCCTACCATTCCAGTCCAAGCTCACCATCAATCTTAAGACTGGACCTCCAGCTTGCTCAGGTCAGCGACAGCTGTGCGGGGTTATCGAGCGCTTAACTCAACACCAATGAAAGTCAAAGCAAGCCAACATGAGAAACCAGGGAAGGCCCACCACTAAGACCAAGTTTCCCCCCAACAAATAACCCATTTTGGCCTCATCTTTGGACATGCGGGAGTCTCACAACGATTGATATAGTTATAGACAGCTATGGGAATGGCAGTTCAACACGCGAAGCTTCTTTTGCTAAGCGCCTAGCGTTGTGTCCCTTCACTTTGCTTCATTTTCCATCTTGATTTCCATTGAGCAAACGTTGGGTATAGCAATCTCGCTTCTGCTTGCTCTCGATCATGACTTCATGTGTGTGGGTTGAGATAGAAAGATTTCATGTGTCGACTACTAAATTTAGACGTCATGCTTGAAACCTGTTAACTGGAAGCGCCAAGGTGATTCTATAACAGGCTCGGTTATATCAGCCAATTATCACGTATTCCCTTTTCTTGGCTACATCAAACTAAATCGCATGAGTTCAGCCGCACGAGGCTGGCGCTTACTGGGTATTGTTACATGCATATTAATTATGAGCTTCATGCTATCCTGATTCTAATCTCACCATGCTCTGCTTTCTTAACCATTCTTGAAGAATCAGTCCTCGCCAAATGACTAAACCCAATCATAAACACTACACCGTTGGGTGGATATGTGCTATTCTCCCCGAATACATCGCTGCACAAGAGTTTCTTGATGAAGAATATGGCAAACCAGAGACAGTACAAACTGGCGATAAAAACACCTATACGCTAGGAAAAATTGGTCCACATCACGTTGTTATTACTATCTTGCCAGATGGCGAGTACGGAACAGGTTCTGCGGCTCGAGTAGCTGCGAACATGCTTAGCAGCTTTCCTCATATCCGGATCGGGTTGATGGTAGGAATTGGAGGTGGCGCCCCTAACGAGCATAATGATATTCGTCTTGGAGATGTTGTTGTTAGTGTTCCCCGCGATGGGCACGGCGGTGTTTTCCAGTATGACTTTGGCAAGACCATCCAAGGCGAATCATTTCAGTACACACGATTCCTTAATCAACCACCACAAATCCTCCGAAGTGCTATATCAGATATCAGAGCTGCATATACACGGAAAGGTCACCGGATCAAAGAACAAATTGCCTTCGTCCTTGGCAGAAACCCGAGACTAAAGCATGAGTTCGGGCGCCCCGATCAATTTGAGGATCGATTGTTCAAATCAGACATCACAAACGATCCCACGAGAGTCTGCAAAAATGGCGACTGGGTGGTTAGACGCGACAGAACAAGCAGTGAGGATGACCCAGCAATCCACTATGGAACGATTGCATCTGCCAATCAGTTAATGAAAAATGCAATCATCCGCGATAAACTTGCGGCAGAAAGAAATGTTCTGTGTTTTGAGATGGAGGCAGCAGGGTTGATGAATCAGTTCCCCTGCGTGGTTATTCGAGGGATTTGTGACTATGCAGACTCACATAAGAATAAGAAGTGGCAGGGCTATGCAGCCCTTACGGCTGCCACGTTTGCCAAGGATCTCATTCTGACTATATCTCCCGAGGAGGTTGAGGCCGAGAATACGCTCAAGTGCACGGTCAAGATCATCAAGCAGGGTTAGTTCTCTATAGCGCCACAGCTTCTTTCAAATTATATTCCCGATTATCGCTGACTTTGACTGCTATAGAGCTTAAGAACTTGGCCACTGTAGTTAAAGAGAATGAGCAAGAAGGAATTCTTGATTGGCTTGCAAACAATAGTCATTCACTGGAACATAACAGACTCAGCGCTCATCATAAATCAAC
>NJCR01002246.1:0-19770 GCA_002234235.1 Fusarium hostae | reverse complement strand
CGGTTTCCCCGTATCCGACGTTAGTGGTCAGTATGCAAGCTTGTCACGCTTGAGACCCGGGTTCAATTCCCGGCGGGAGAGATCCGCCACCTGTGATACACAGGCGATCCACCTTTTTGCAGTTTCTACCTCTAGTGCTTTGGTGCTTTATCGTTTTGTTTCTCTTTAGGATGCCTTGCAGAAGTTTTTGTCCAGTGGTATAACTTCAGTTCCATCGATAGTCGCTACTAAAGCTCATCTGTGCTAATCTCTGAAAAGTCTGCTGGATCCAACACGGGCTGATTCTTGCCATAGGAATAGATTCCAAACATTGTACCGGCAAAACATCCTCCGTGGGGTGGCATTGCTGTCAAAGCACTGGCGTTGACAGTAAACACTTCTGACTCCTTTCCTCCAGCCTTGAGAGAAAGCTCGTATTTGGTCGGGTATGCACGGATAGAGAACTCAACGCTATCGAGGTTGCCTCCAAATTCTGTCTCTGAAGTCTAGTAGCAATATTAGCTTATGCTCATGAATATGGCTGTTGACTTACTTTGAACTCGCCGGCATTTCCAGCAGCCCCCTTATAGCTCACCTTCGTTTCGATTTTACCATCGTCTCTTTCTGAAGCGGCGACGCCTAAGGATGCGTATGAGTGCTGGCTCCACCAAAGAACAACTCCAGCTTCATAGCCTCGTACTGTAGGCTTAAATTCCATCTTGGCTCTGAAGACCTGGTTATATGAAGTCTGTTTCCTGAGAAGCATGGCTGGAGCCTCAGGGCTGGTCAAATCGTAACAGTTACCATGGAGCCTTAGTACGCCAGGCTTTTCTGTGAGGGTGTAACTTTGCTTGATAGGTGTATCTTGGGTATGTCAGATGGATCCAAGACTTTGTTTGGGGGGCCAGTCATACTCTTTTGGTACCATCCCAATTCCAGCTTATCTTGTGAGAGATCGGCATTCCATGTCCGAGGACTCGGCTCCAAAGCTGACTTGATGAGATTTCTCCCCGCAGTCTTTAGTGTGATATTGTTACCATCATTGAAGATGGGCCAGTCATCCTTCCACTCAACCTTGACGAGAAAGGTCTCTCGCCCTATCAAAGTTAGTATAGTCCAATTCCAAAGAGAGGTGCCTAAATACCTAGTTGCGGTTCTAAGAAAGTCCCCTGGTGCTGCACTGGTCGAACACCCAGCAAGACAGACCACCAATCTCCGTTGCCGTCGCCAAAGACATCAACATGTCCCGTTCTCTGAACTTCTTCATCTGGTCCATTGTACCAAAGAGGCTTTCCCTGGCTCTCCCACGGACCCAAAGGGCCATCTTTGCTTCGAAATACCCACTCTTGATGGCCGGCTTCTGTGCCTCCTTCAGCAGTCAAAAGATAATACCAGTCTCCTCGCTTGAAGATATGAGAGCCCTCAGCAATTCCGTGTGGGGATTTTCGGATTACTTTGGGAGCTGTGAGAGTTCTTCCAGTCGAGATGTCGATCTCGGAGATGTGAATTCCAAAGTCTTTCTGCTTTGAGTTTGGGTCTCGCCAAGCGAAGCGCATTGTAGTTGAAAGGTAGACTTTTCCATCATCATCCCAGAATAGCTGCTCTGGTTAGTATGAGTAATAGTTTGACGGTATTTTCCTTACGTCTTGGTCAAAACCGGGGTTGTCAAAGTACACTGGGTCAGACCATGCATTGTCATCCCAGATATTATCGGTCCAGACGTAGAATCCTCGAGGAAAAATACGTTCCTGTACATATTTATCAGAGGCTAATTTTGCCTAATATCGATTATGAGATCTTACATCAACAGTTGGACGATAGCGGTGGAAGACACCATTGGCCAAGTACCATCGCTTCTCTTCAGGTCGATATCTCAAAGTACTCGCCCAACTACCCGCACCGGGCTCAACGGTACGCATATCAATCTGACTTCGACGATTGAGTGCATGGCCAATGAGTTTCCAATCAATTAAATTGGTAGACGTGTAAATGGCGCATCCGGGGAAGAACTCAAATGTCGAAGTGCTAAGAAAAAACATCGTTGGGGTTGAGTCCGTAGCGGGAACAACGCAGATGGTTGGATCCGGGTTGAAACCCCGAATTACAGGGTTGGTAAAAGTGAGGCTTGATTCATCAACCATTATGCTTTTGTTGAGAACGATTTTTGAGATAGCTATTGTCACGAAGAATCGTGGGGTTGATGGTCAATGGTATTTATATAAAAGTCACTAGCCGGTTAAGCCATACCGAGATGCTAAGCAGGTCCGGGCTATGTCCACCAAGCTAGTAATTTTCCATGAATCAGCGTCTGTGAAACTTCCCCCAACCTTGGGATCCAATATTGCGGGGTGATTCTTAAACCCCCAAACATGCATTTGTAGGTCTAAAACTCGTTGTTTGTCCAATCATTGAACGAAACTAGTAGTTTGGCTTACACTATTTGTATTACCCTTCGAACTATTCTGTAGGATGAAACCTACTCGTTCTATTTAGGCTAAAAGTGATCTTTAGTATTGTCGAGTGACTTAGATGCTTCTTCCGTAGGGCGCCATTTACCTCTGAGATTTTGAATATTGATATCAGCCCAGCCATGGTCAGATAATTGCATGTTTTGGGGTTTTCAGCATAGATATTCGTGATAGGGCTTTATAAGAAACTCCGTCTTTCAAGAACTTTCCATGCGGGAGTGGGAACCTAGCTTGGGCACTGCTGCTGAAACCCAAGAAGGTGTTTGTCAAGGTAGACGATAGCCGAACCTGTCTGTGAGACTTGGCTTTGCCCAAACTGCGCGAGACCATGAGTTTCGAGACTTGATGAATAACTTGTCGTGCAACCGAACTCTAGGCGGGATAACAGTGATCTAACTAAAGAGGTCACTCTGTCCCTTGCAAAACACAACCATTAAGAACCGAACAGCAGACATTGGTTTCTTATCACATGCTGTCTTGGACAGCCCGTATGTTCTTGACCTTCGAAGTCCAGCTTTCGTAATTAAGTCAACCCTTTCCTCTGGAAGGACTCTATTAGTATCTTGAAACACAATGGTGTCAGTCCAACCAAACTTATAGTCGTCCATCATTCTATATTTTCTTGGTTCATAATCGTGCCATGATGCAACTAGTTTGACATACTTGGAGATATGTATCATAGACTATCAAATCATAAATCCTTTATTTAGCAATGATCTGATAGCTTTTAACCAGAACTGGGAAGAAATTTGACATACAAGTTAACAAACTCTTCAAGTCTGGCTAGAAGGAAGGGAAACTTAGGAAACCCCTCAACCGTACAGTGCTATTCAAGCGACTCAGGGTTTATGTCCATGAATCTGAGCAATCGTATTGTTTTATATCTTTGTTCGGTTCCCAACAAGAACTCGGCAATAATCCTCAGTCAACCTATCGTCAGTGAACCTGAGGAAGAATTTCATAGAAGAATTCGCGCCAACATTTTACTACGTGCCATTACTCCCTTTTAGAACAGCAAGATGGATGAAGTCTTAAAAAGAGTTGTCGAGCGAAAACCTGAGTTTCTCAACCCCAGTTTGCCAACATGCGGCGTAGGATGACACGTCAACAGTAAAGTAACACCGGGAGGGCTTTGGTAAGGATAATTGGATTCTCTGAAGCATAATTGGTTTGGGAATTATCATATGCCTTTCCGATGGGCCGACGAAACAGCGGGTAAATCCGTGTTAGGAAGTCAAGCAACATGCAGTTTGCCGAAGACAGGGGAGGACCAACATATAAAGTGGTCAAAGATCCTGATATGACTTCCTGACGAAGCCCACAAAATAAAACCCCTCTTCCATTCTTCGATATGGCTCAAACGCAAGAAGCCGATCCAGCAGCGATCGTTCCTGATGATGCGGTAAGCGGAGATGACCTGAACACGGAGGCAAATCTGACTTTGGCTAGACTGAGGATACTGACTCCTCCCTGGGTGAGGTTTGTGATTTTTGTGGGTGATATAATGATGCCTTCACATGGACTCACACTTCGTAGGATGTTCAATCTTCTACGGCAAGCGTCTCAAGCTCGATTCTAAACTACCGTCGCGAAAATGGCAGGACATACCATGCATACAAAGACGGGAGTAAGTCTTCTTGCTGTCAACATTGATTTTCTTAGATGCTAATCACCGAACGAAGAATATGCCTTACCCAATGATGAAGCCGAGAATGAGAGACTTGGTACGATAGCTACCTTCACTGAATGAGCCATAGATGCTAACCACCCAAGACCTTCAACATAACCTTTTCCTTCTCACATTTGATGATAAGCTTGGTCTAGCCCCGCCGAATAACCCTGATGCTAAGGTCAAGCATGTTCTGGATATCGGGACAGGTACTGGCATCTGGGCTATCGATTATGCAGACGAGCACCCTGAAGCCCAGGTAAGTATGCCCTCTCAAGTCGACTGTTTGTCAGCCAACACAATGTCTTTAGGTTACTGGGGTTGATCTGTCACCAATTCAACCAGACTTGTATGACTAGGTATGAGACTGAGTGAGCTTTTTGCTAACGATTGTAGCGTCCCGCCAAACGTGAAATTTGTCATCGATGATATCGAGGATGAGTGGACTTATAGCCAGCCATTTGACTACATCCATAGTCGTGTCATGACATCTTGCATCGCAGACTGGGGCGACTATCTGACCAAGTGTTTCAAGTAGGTGTAGGTCAGGACATTACTGTTCCTCGCTTACAAGTCCAGCAACCTTGCTCCTGGTGGCTATCTCGAAATTCAAGAAGTCGACATAAACATCAAATCCGATGACGGCAGCCTCAGCCCAGATAACATCATGCTCAAGTCTCTAGCCCTGTTGAAAGAAGCATCTGTCATGTTTGGCCGACCATACTTAGATATCTTATCTCTTGAAAATATCATGAAAAACATCGGCTTTGAGGATGTCGTTGTTGACAAGTTCAAGTGGCCAATCAACTCTTGGCCCCGAGACAAGAAAGCTAAGCTACTTGGAAGTTGGTGCTATACTAATATGTCTTGCGGTCTCGAAGCCTTCACTATGGCACCATTGACTCGTGCTCACGGGTGGACACCTGAGGAAGTCAATCTCTGGCTGGTTCATCAACGGAAGGCGATGGCTGATAGAAATACTCATGCTTATTGGCCGCTGTAAGTTAACTTAAAGAGTCATGAGGACATATCTGACTAGATGCTAGCTATTCCATCTATGGAAGGAAACCATCAAAGGAGAACTGATCGATGTCTTGGCTCTTGCTGAGCCTACAGGCTGCCGTCAGGGAGCAAAACTTCTGACATTAAACGAGGGTGTCAAAATAAACTGGCCTAAAGGTTTGCTAAGATATACTAAACTTACCTAAGCCTTTTCATCATTTAGGATAGAGGTACTACGTTTTCTTGCCTCCCTTAGGCTGGGTAGAATTGTCTGCATCAAGTGTATAAGTCGGCTTTAGTGTTAGCGCTGGGCGGAATTCCGCCTAGTGGGGCTGCAATGGGGATAAAGTCAACCAAATCGAGACATTCTCATACATAACAACGTTCACTTACACACATCAATCTCACTAAACCCATACAATGTCCGCCAATCAACTTAACAAAGTTGCCATCTTTGGTGTAAGACACCCATGTTATAAATACTTCATCCACTAACACAGCTAGGCCTCTGGGAACTTTGGTACCCCCATCACTGCCGCTCTCACCAAAGCTGGCTTCAACATTACCATCATCACCCGAAATGAATCCAAGTCCACATTTCCAGATGGAATCCCTGTAATCAGAACAGACTATACTCTAGACGCACTCACCCGAGCTCTGTCTGGTCAAGACGCAGCAGTATGCGTTGTCGGTCCAGCCGGCATCAGCCTGCAAGCCACCATGATTGACGCTGCTCTCGCCGCTGGTGTCAAACGCTTCATCGTTGATGACTATGGCTGGGGTCCAGATTTTAGAAGTTACCCTGAGTTTGAAGCAGTGCGCGCCCAGCGAACTGCTGGTGTTGATCGCGCAAGGGAACATGCGGCTGCGAACCCAGACTTCACTTGGACCAGTATCGCAACTGGCAATCCAATTGACTGGGCGCTTAAGCGGTTCCCAACCATGGGATTCGATATCAAGAATCGCACTGCAATTATCTATGATCAAGGCGAAGAGTACTTTACCGGTACCACGCTTGAAGGTATAGGTCAATCGGTAGTTGGAGTCCTTCAACACCCTGAAGAAACAGCGAATCACCACGTCAAAGCGCTCTCCATCAAAACATGTCAAAACGAGCTATTAGAAGCATTTCAGAAGGGAACGGAAAGCCAATGGAATGTCAAGAGACGAACCACTCGTGAACTTATTGATGGAGCAAGGAAGAAGCGCAACAATGGCGAAGGTGGTTGGATCCTTGACTTGGCTGTCGCTCAGTTGTATGAGGCAACTGAGGGAGGGAAAGCTCGCTGTATTGTTGCGCCGTCATGGGAGGAGTCGGATTCTAAGCTGCTTGGGGTTACTAAGGAAACACCTGAAAGCATTGTCGCTTCTGTTCTGGCTAGTATTTGATTGATAGTTTCATGTTCTAGACTGTCAGTCAATAATACATGTTTTCTGATACTATTACATTTCAGCATTGAATATAAATATATCTCTGGGTTCACATCTTAGAGAAGCAGATCACTTTAGCTGCCTGTTTATGCCCCGCCCAGATCACCCTAAAGCCCCACATTCCTTTAGAAGGGCTTTAGGGCACAGCCCACCAAAATACCCCGCTAACTCTTCCATTATCGTCTTGCGTAGATACTGGTCTCTTTCCCATGTGAATCATTGCAAGATCAATCGATTGCAAGCGAGGAGCAACCTTCAGTGAGGTTTGGCCGCTGCTCTCCTCTCAAATCACGACCAAATTCCAGACTTTCTATGAGATCAGTAAGAAACTTCGTCCTCTTAAATGACCTTCCTAGAGTATATGCTAGCAAATAACTCAGGGTGTCAAGCCCGCTTGACAGAAGACACTTAAATGGCAAGCACGACCGGTAACTGAAATCCAACCTGTAAGAGGATGTTACAGGTAAAAGCGAAGTTTGAACAAGATAGGTATCTATTACTATTTAACATACTCAGGATAGTCTAAAGGGAATAAAAAAAACTTGATAAATAAGAAGATTATATTTTCTAAGCTTATATAAGTTACCTAAATACTAAAGCTTTTGCCAGCGGGCAACCGCTGGCATATGGTTAGATTGAAACGATACAGGGAAGATTCTCAGCACATTGCCCATAGGCGAGAGGTCGATCTAGGACGATAAGCAGTGGCATTACCTAGGTATACAGGACTAGTGCACAGATTTAGCAACAAGTTCTGCCGCTCTTATATCGCGGTACTGGGAAAGAAGAGTGGGAGTGATTACACGTGTTTTGCTAGCTTCTTAATGAGAGATGGGTGCGGAACGACGTTTCAACATAGTTGTTACATTGACCCTTCTACTCTAAGTTAAAGATATTAACTCCCATTGCTTTCTCTTACAATATGTTATCATGCTATCGTAATTCTTTTTGACTGTTGATCTCTACTTGAACTTGTTAAAAATCCTGTCTTTGAACTCTGTTACAATTGAGTGCTAAACAGAGTAGACCCAGATAGGTGTGCAAGCTCAAAGATGGTTCTTCGTACGTGTTGTTAGCTCTCGAGACGGCTCATCGATGTTGAGGTCAACTACAAATAGTCCCATCGCGTGAGTGAATCTCAAAAGATCAATGATGGGCTTATCTTACTGTAGCTTGAAAGTCGAGTTGAAGTGGGAGTACGACGCGGGACGGGCCGCCAGGAGGGTTACGATGGAATCTTAAGTCCACTTTGGGATGGCTTCGTAGCCTTACGCAATGACCTGGAAGACAGGACTCGATGGCGCCGATACGATCGCTCTCTTACCGTAAAGACGAGGCTGAAAGAGCAGCCATCGTAAACGAAACAAATGACGTATAATAGATCGCTGCCTAATAAAAAGTGTAAAGATCAACCATTTCTATTACTCGCCCAGACAACAAGCCAGTCACAAATGATGGTCACGTTACAAAATAAGCCCCCAATGTGAGTGGATTGTGGGGAGAATTACAAGGCATATGGTGAAACCATTCAATGAGCAAGTGTCTCAGGCCGAACGCCTCCCGTTTGATGACGAGCATTAACGACGCATCGAGGCTGACGTTCATTTCTTGCTAATTTATGTACTTGAAATGTTTGTAATTGGCATTTCAACTCCTGAAAATGCCGTCTTCCGAACGCTCAGTCGATGGCCAAGAAATAGCCCCAGAATTACTACAACACAGCCTAAAGATCGCCCTACCACGCAGCTCAGCCTTACCAACAGAGGCATGGTATAATATGCACCGTAAGCAACAGATACGACCTGATCATCCTTTCATTTTCGAATCCTTACAGGGATTATTGTTCGGACTTTTTCGATACCTCAGTTTTTAATCGTTCGTTTTGGCCCCCGCTAAGTTCGCGGGTTACGAGTCATAGCGTGGAGGCTTCCATCTCAGCCTGATTTCTGAAACACCAACCGTCTTTTATATGCACCTCTCTTCTCCGTCATAACTTCTTTTACTCTGGTCTCTTTTTCTTTGTAAAGATTGTCTGCAGGACCGTCGAGGCATCATGGCGGTCCGCAAAGACAAAGACACGGCGGAGGCACAGTTTGCTCAGATCCTCGACGATGCTAGCAAGCTGTACTCCGACTCTAAGGACAAACTCGTCGATTTTCTTAACCCGCCTATAGACAACGTCACAGACCTGATCAAGCAGGTCGACAAACAGAATGATCAGTTTACTAAATTCCGCGAGAAGCGGCAGTCGATCTTTAGCGCTATGGCGGCGTGCCTTACTCCCGTTGAAGTCATCGGTGAGATCGTGAGTGGTGCTGCGGCAGACTCATTTGCGCCGGCGGAGGGGATCTTTGGCGCTGTTGCGTATCTCATTGGAGCTGCGAGAGATGTTTCTTCGGCCTACGATACTATCGTCGAGTTATTTGAGCATTTGAAGGTGAGTGATATTGATCAACCCCGCTTGAGGCTTTACTGACCACTGTAGGACTTTACATCACGACTGGACGTTTATGTTCAGTATAAAATGGGCAATGCGCTACGAAACAAGGTCGTCACTATCCTCGCCCAACTATTTGAAGTATTTGTCTTGGCCGCCAAGGAGGTTCGTCGCGGTCGCTTTAAGGCATACTTCCGCACAATATTCGGCAAAGGGACGCCAGTGCAGGAAGCCCTCGATAAGCTGAAGGCTCTTAACATTGGTGAAGAGAGACAGGTTCTTGCTGATACTTACGGAGGTGTGAACAAGCTCAATCTCACGACGGAGAATATGCAGAGCAAGCTCGAGGAGATGAACCAGACTATGATGCAGATGAGGTCTGAAGGCCGTGAGCGTACTGTCGCGGCGCATCAGGATAAACTCAAGGAGATTCTGGACCCTTCGCCATTTCCTGAAGACTTCTTTGCTATGTTTAACAAGTCACGCGCGGAATCGACTGGAGATTGGATCCTTACGGATGGAGGGTTTAAGGCATGGCTTGATCGGAAGACAAACTTCCTCTGGATTACGGGTGCAGCAGGTATGTTTCACCGGTCTCAATATTTAAACATTTACTAACATTCTCGCAGGAACTGGCAAGTCGTATCTGACCACTAGACTCGTGTCTTGGGGCACAGAGTATATCCCGCGTCTTGTGTACTTCTACTTCAGAGACAACAATCCCGAGACTCGCTCAGTTCTCCAAGCTCTCCGCGATCTCGCATACCAACTCAGCGAGAGCGATCCCTTTTACGCCAAACAGCTTCTCAAGAGTCTTCGCAGCATCGATGAGATCCGCACCATCCCCAGTGCTTATCGAAAACTCTTCGTACAACCGTTCCAGCAAGACGAGCAGCAGAAGGCAATTTACATCTTTCTCGACGGTATCGATGAGGCTGATTCTTCTGAAGTCGAGGAACTACTCCAGCAAATGGGTTCAGATGATGAGTCTGACAAGAGACCGAACCATGTCACGCTCCAAGTTGCTCTCATTGGAAGGACGTATATGACTGAGGCTGTTACGTATACCCTTGATCCTGGAAACCGGGGAACTCAAGTCATCACAACACTTCACGTCACACCTGATCGTAATGCCGAAGATGTCAAGTTGTACATTGAGAACAGCGTTTGGCACCTTCGTAACCTGAGCCGCACACCTCCAGACTTTCGACAAAAGATCATTGACGCCATGATCAAGCAAGCCGACGGCCTCTTCATTCTCGCAAAGTTCATGCTGGAAGACATCAGTCGCAAGCGACATCCTCAGAGTATCCTTACAAGTCTGCAGTCATATCCCAAGGAGATCAACGGTATTATTGGACAAACACTCAAGAACCTTTCTGAAACGTTGTACGAGGATCAAACACGAGATTTGAACGAAATGCTCCAATGGGTCGCATGCGCCGAGGAGGTTCTATCGCTCGAGCAATTAGAAGCAGTCCTTATCATGCGTTTCGGTGATCCTCCTTTCCATCTCGAAGAAACCCTGCGCGGCCAATACGCATGTTTCTTCGAACTCGAGCGTGAAGACGGTTTAACAACTGATGATCTTATTCGAGAGCATGAGAAACAACAGCGCATCAAGAACGGCGACCTTGGCTCTGGAAGACGTTCAAGTTCAGCGAGTCGTCCGGGATCCGGTCGAAGCGGAAGCCCCAAAAGTCCAACTATCTTCGGTCGAAACCCTGACCTCGGCCGAAACTTGTCTCCTCTTCGTCGCACGAGTCCGATACAGGCTTTGAGTCCTGGACGAGGAAGTCCCGGGCGCGGTGTGAGCCCAGCTGTCAATTCTGATCTTTTTGATCCTATGAGTGAGATGGACTTTCGATCGAGCAAGACAAATACGTGGATTACTTTCTTCCACTCTTCCGTTAAAGAGTTCTTCAGTACTCAAAACTCTTCAAAGCTTGGTGCTGGTATTGGCTTCGATCCTCTTATTTCGCGAATTCACATTCTCAGGACTTGTCTATCGATTTTTACCAACAAACCTGCGTTTGAGAAATATCGCCTCAGCGCCAGTGGTCGAGAATCTATGAAGCAGTACGCTGCGTGGTACTGGCAGGAACATTTAGCTGTTCTCGATCCCAAGACAGTACCTGCACCTGAGAAGAAAGAGCTTGGAGAGTATGTGCACAAGATGCTCACTGACGAGAACACCATTCTCGACTGGACTCTTATGTACGAGAAGAATGATGAAGGTCTAGACGTCCTAACAGACGCCAACATGAAAGGTCTCAAACGATGGATGGGCGATCCCGACGTCCAATCCTCTCTCAGTCCCGAAGCTCGAGAATGGGCTAGCAAAGGTGTCCAAGAATCCCCCGGTATCTTCAAGCCCATCGGAGACCTCTATGCTCGAGCGTGGCTATCCGAAGATTTCAAGAAATACATTCCCACTCTCTTCTGCTTCAAGATTGTCCAGTCCATCGCATTCATGCAGGAAGGTTACTCCTGGTCTGACTGCAACACCCACTGGACCGAGATCCCCGTCGAGAACCGAATCGTCAAAGCAGCAGAATGGGCAAAGATCCCAGAGAGTGCACACTGGCATCGTCGATTCGGAAGCACATACCTTACGAATGATATGCACAATAAGGCGCTGGGACACTACGACAAGGCTCTTGCTCTTGACAATAACAGTGTTGAGACGCGTGGTCGTATCGCATATTGTCTTTCGCGTGACGGTCGATTCAAAGAGGCTCTGGGACAATCTCTCAAGTGTGAAGCAATTGAAGAGGAGAGTATCGCCAGTGGCAAACTTGACGAGCAGGCTTTGAAGAGCTGTAAATGGCGTCTGTACAAGGATCACATCCTCATCGCCAATTGCTACGAAGAACTCCACAAAGTCGACCAAGCACTCGAGTACTTCCTCAAGTCGATGAAGAGCGCTAAAGACGTCGGCCTCGATCGCAAAGAATGCAAGGAATATTTCGAGCCTGAACTCGGATACCTCGAGCTCGTGGCCACTGAGAACCGTCATGAAGCTGTCATTCAGTTCCTCAAACAACTCTCAGAACAAGTCACTGACGCAGAACACAAGCGCACAAGACTCGTTGATTTTCTGCTTGAGTTCCACAATAAGCCTCTTGTTATAGACTGGATCCCCAAAGCGGCTAGCAAAGTCGGTGAAACAGACTTCATATACGAGTGTCTGCTTTTCACGATTGAGGTCGCAACCGCGACTCGCGATCCCCTCAAGGCGCTATATCTTCGTCTCGCACTTGGCGCAACGTACACGTATAGTCGTGATATAGATGCTGCGCTGGATTTGTTCGAGGGTATAACACAACTTGGATATCGCCCTCGCGGTAACGTTCCTACGCGACAGGCTTATGCTCTTGCATTCCAGAAACTTGCTTCCCTGTACAAAGAACGTATTCTTCATGCTGGATTGAAGACGCCCGAGGCGGACAGCTGGCTTGAAGATCTTGAGAAGATCAAACAGAAGCAGAGTCGACACCAGAACCATGATATGCCAATTGAGATGGTTGGTTCAGACGTCAACATCGCAGCCATCTACATGATCCTCTTCAATCGTCTTCTCGGTCGAAGTTCTTCAACAGACCGCGATCTTCGGCAACTCATCAACGACAGTCTTGACATCCTCTCTGACGATGATGTCCAAAACGACGAATACGCCCTTGATAACCTCCTCGGGCTCTTCATCGCCGCCGACGACATCGAAAACGCTCTTGCCCTCAGTCAATCCATGCGCAAAGTCGACCCCAAGATCTTGACCTCTACTCCAGAAGACTCACCCGTCCTTTCACGCATCGAGCCCAAACTCCCAGAGATTCAAACAATGCGTCAGAACTGCGCTCAATGTCTAGATTTAATCCCTCCTTCGGATGAGTACTATATTTGTGAGTACTGCATGGAGACGTATGATGCAAAGTGCATGGCTGTTATTAAGGGTGAGGGGAATAAGACGAGCGATCATAGGGATGATTTGATCTGTAGGAGTGATCATCAGTGGTTTACTGTGCCCCCGTTGGGAAGAGTGTTGCACAGGGGAGAGATATTGTTGGTTAATGGGAAGGTGGCGAGTTTCAATGAGTGGAAAGCCGGGTTGGAGCAGAAATGGGGGAGGAACAAGTAGATGGAATGGATATGAGTACCTAGGTATGAGAAATGAAGCATCAGTGGAGTTGGTCAGCATTTAGATGAAGTCTTACTGCAATGGTTTGGTTATCATACAAAAATACATATGCTTTTATCCGCTACGAAACCTATGAAGACCCCGAATAGCCTGCATCGGGGCTGAATAACTGTACACGCCCGTCCACAAGTAACTCCATGACAGCTTCCGGCGTCGGTATAGAATCCTTGGTACGACATGCGTTACCTTGTTTGATGTAGGCTCCTGAAGGACTGCCATGCTTCGTCCTCATCATATACCGGCGGTCTCGGGATAGTTCCTGAGAGTCTGTCTAAAGTCTACCAGATCTCCTCCACGCTCATATCTTGTGCTTTTTCTAGTCTGTCAAAGGAAAGAATATGTATGCCAATCTCGAGGGGTCCGAATTTCCATGCTTCATGAGCAGGAGATGCACCAATGACAAATTCGACATCGCCGATGGCCTCGCATTTGAAATGAAGGAAAGCGCTTCTCAAATTGTAGCTGCTATTTTCTCCCTCCATTCCCACATCCTCCATCATGTTGCGCGTGAAGAACATTTCTCGGACATGCAATTCTTCGTCTTCATAGAATGGGCCATTGGGGATGCCCAAATAGAGGGAGGGCAAGCATTGTAGATTATCTTCACGATGAAGCAGTTCTTCGGTCACTCTGGGATCCACTGGATTGTCCCTTCATGATGATATTGGTTTATAAGAGCGCGTCGAACGATCCGAGGCAACGAATGAATCTTGTCCATTCTTGTGCCTGGTGATGTTGCACCCAATGATTTTGGCAAAACCTTCTCCAGTCGCGTAGGAATTCTAGGTTGGTGGGAACATTGACCTTGAAACCACGTTGGAAGTTGTGTTCATGAAAGGCCCTCGCGACCGCTTGTTCGAAGAGTATGCGGCTTCTTAAAGCCGAAGCTTTCGAGTCGAGATCAGACGACCGACTCATATCCAGCTTGACAACAGTGTTCTCTCCCATCAATTCAATGACTGGATTTCCAGTTGTCTCCCCGATGTGATTAATCGTCACATAACTTCCATAAGGATCGTGGACTGAGTGGTCGCATGGAGGAGGGGGAATGATGACACCTGGGTGTGTGAATGTGGCCAGGGCATCCATGGGTGAGAGCTCGCGCTCAAGGCGGTCGATTTCTTCTTGGGAGTAGCGCGTTTGGCGCTCTGCTGTTTCCAGATGGGTGGGTTCAGGGGAATCCTCCATCTCGATGGATGGAGTCTCTGACATGTTGAAGAAGACGGCGTGATATGAGTTGAAGGACGGTGTTGCAACGGTCAAATTTGATGAGTGTGATGATGAGTTATTTGTACTTGAGTTGAAGTTGCCAAGTTATAACACATGTGCCATTTCGTGGTCGAGAATTGGTCTGATTCATACCGACTTTCTGAGCTTTGGTTAGATAGGCTATTGGCAAACAGCATGAGCGAGATGAGAGAATCACTGCATCTACCTGTTGACCGAGTGCCACATCTTCCTCACCTGTTTCAGCTCCAAAAGTAAATATGGCTTATGCATAAAGCCACTGATGGAAAGCCTTGTAAGAATGTAGCGATTCACAGAGAAGTCTGCCTGTCATTAGAAGTCGACTTCAAGTAGGCACATCCGGTCACCACGGACGTCACTGCCAATTCGAAGTCGATTCTCGACATTATGTTCTAAGTTAATATTTAAACATCAAGTTCATGAGTGAGCGAAGAGTTGATGACAGTATGCAATCACCCTAGTCGCCATACTGTAGATGTCCTATGGGCAATAGGCTATCCTTTTTCAAACGGCAGACAGGTTACTCGTACGCAAGCCACAAACCTCCCTCAGTAATTATCTATGGCTGTCTCAAATTCAAACAAGATCTGGGCCGTGGTTAGAACAATGCGTGTATCCGTAGCCTCAAAAGTGCGCCGAGGTTGAAGTTAACTTGGGCCGTGATATGCCGACTCAGTAACACCCGCCGGGTTGGAATTTAACAACGGCATACATTTAGTCCGGTTCTGAAATGAACTGTAGTTGTCCGCTAAGTTAGCACTCCTCGTTGGACTTATAATTAAAATAAGGAGACATCCGTGGCTGTTTCAACGGATTGCTCCCGGTGCCCAAACGTATGCGGAGTACTCCATAGCCCGCGTCCAGCAGCCAACCACTGTAGTTACACTTACACTACAGCGACATCGGCGCACGTGTAAATTACAACAGCTCCCATCTGTACCAAAAGTGACGAAATCCATCCCGTCCCACGCCAGAAAAAAAGTTGCCATTCCCGACAACACAAACATCACCTGCAGACCATAACCGGGCAGGCCAGCGATCATGGCGTCGACAACACAAACAGGCGAAAAGAAGAAGCAGCCCAGTCCTTTGCGATCCATCATCGCTGGATCGACTGCCGGCGCCATTGAGATTGGTATGCTCACACGACATGACTCTGAAGATGTAGCTAACCAAGCTGTTATGTAGCTATTACCTACCCCGCTGAGTGTACGTGTACTCACCCGTCAAGTCGATGCGGACAATACTGATTTGGTGTAGTTGCAAAGACAAGGTCGCAGTTGAACAGACGGTTAGCTGAAGGACAGAAGCTCCCTTGGCCGCCGTTCGGCAAGCAGTGGTATGCTGGATGCACCACTCTCATCATTGGCAACGCAGCCAAGGCTGGAATCCGTATGCTGCTTCCCGAATTTACGTATGTAGTATTGACTAACACGGGCTAGGATTCGTTGCATTTGATCAGTACAAGGCGCTTCTAGTCGACGAGAATGGTAATCTTTCTGGTCCTCGTACTGTCGTTGCTGGTTTCGGTGCCGGAGTCACAGAGTCATTGCTTGCTGTGACTCCCACCGAGAGTATCAAGACCACTCTGTAAGTCGACTTCCTCCTCCACAGGGCCCAAGCTTACAATCGCAGTATCGACGACCGCAAGTCCGCTAAGCCTCGAATGCGCGGCTTCCTCCACGCCGTCCCCATCATCGCCCGCGAACGTGGTCTCCGAGGTTTCTTCCAAGGATTCGTCCCCACGACCGCTCGACAAGCTGCCAACAGCGCAACACGCTTCACCGCCTATAATTTCTTCAAGCAAATGGCCGAGTCATACACAGCACCTGGCGAGAAGCTCGGTGCCGTTGGAACTTTTGCAATTGGTGGTTTGGCTGGTTTAATCACTGTATATGTGACGCAACCGCTTGACACTATCAAGACACGCATGCAGAGTATCGAGGCGAAAAAGACATATGGCAACAGCTTCAAGTGCGCGACGACTATCTTCAAGCAGGAGGGTGTCTTGACGTTCTGGAGTGGTGCGCTGCCAAGATTGGCGAGGTTGGTAGTTTCAGGAGGATTGGTGTTTACTGCGTATGAGCAGATCCAAGTGTGGTTTAACAAGATAGATCCGGATGAGAAGTACATCTAGACAGGGCTGAGCGATCTAGAGGGCGTTGAATATGGGCACATGAGCAAATACGGGGAATCGCTTTTGATACAATGTACAAGTACAATACATATACACGTCAGATGCCAGTATATCCTTCTTTGGGATCCTTTCCTTGCATTAAGTCGTTTTCTCGTCCATCAATTACTGAAACCGAATCATTCCCGTTAGCCTCTTGCCCAATCTCTCCAACCATGATCTATTCGGCGCCTCGTCAATTTCCCTCACTAGATCCGCAAAATACGTCGGTTGACTCTTTGGCTCGAGTAATCTACCTTTGAGCTTGAACTGTATAATTATTAGCACCGGATTGTGTTCGCTGTATCGTCGTACGTACTCGATCGTTATATCGGTCTTGGAGGAGGAATTGAAGCGCCCGCGCCTTGAGAAGCTCCTCACGCTCCATAGAGGGCTTATAGTTTTGGAATCGCTCGGTTACGGCTTTGCCTAGGACATCTTGGAGTTGGTGATCGGGACGAAGGGCTTGCTTTGGCCAGCGCGCAAAGACGTCGGAGTAGATTTTTTGCTAGAAACAAAGAGTCAATACTAAGCCCTTCTTCTTCTAGATAAAATAATTACTTACAGATAATGAGCGCGACATTGTGAATTGTGAAGATGTCGTTGCTAGGACTGGACCTGTCTACAGCAGAATATCTCGACGTCAACCATCGAGAAATTCCATAGAACAGTGTGCCCGTCACAGTGTTGGAAGGCTTTGAAACTGTAATCGAAAAGCATATGATTGGGTCATGCGTGATTTGCCTCAGGCTGCCACGAGACCCTTGAAATGGATTGCCTCATCTCATTCTTCAACCTGAAGAGGACAAGCCCGTGATCTAATTCAATGTGGAGGTGGATCCAACACTACCTGACACAGCCCACTTCAAGTTCAAGTCAAGAGTCATACAAAGAAAGCATAAAAACAAGTTCTTTTGTATGTAATTAACTTCCACCATGTTCCATACAAGACTCGCACACGAGGACAACCTTTCAGATCTGGCTTTGTTGATGTGCCCCTGAACTTTGATTAGGGGCTGTGAATGAAAAGATACCGTAAGCCAATGTAGCGTCACAGTGCGCCACGGCGTTTCAGTGGGCGAATACTTCGGCGCATCACCCTGAAGACCCTTCTAGACCATCCCCTGTTATTCTTCACACTGTGACAATACCGAACCCGAATACAGCCGCCGGCCGCATATCGACTAAGGCGCTCGCCCCAGGCAGGCTTTCTCCTCCCGTCCTGTCGCTGTCTGTTTCGTAATCGTCAAACTTCAAAGTCAACGCAAGCACACCCAACCCCAAAACTAAACCCTTTCGCTGTCGTTCCTTGAAGATCCTCTTTTCTTTTTTTCCTCGCACTGGTTCCGTCTCTCCTTTTTATTTTCGTTCCTCAGTCTCTTCAACCTTCTTCTCTTCCTACGACATCGCGTATCTTTTCCTCTTGGTAAGCGGATTCGGGAGGCAGCCCGACACCGCCAGACGATTAGCCCATCATGTCTGGACGATACGAACGAGTGAGTCGCGTGTTCAGCAGCGGTGTTTTGAACATACTGACAAGGTCCCAGATTAACGGTCAGGACGAGGACGACTTTAACGCCCGAAACAACAACAATAACAACAATCTCTCTCATCCGATCCCCCACTCGCCACCTCCCTCGTTTCACTCTCGATCTTCTTCTCCCCAACCAACGCGCCAGGTCGATTCTACTCTCGCTGATGCCTTTGACGATGATGACGATAGCGACGATGAGGTTGATGATCGGAGGCGATTGATGCGACAGAACTCGACACCATCTATGGAGAATGTCAACACGATACCAACACCTGCTCAACCGGCTGCTCCGGCACCAACGCCGTCTGGTTCTAGGTCAACAAGGATCGTAGGAGGTGGTTCTGGATCAGATGGTGTTTTTGCCAATTTGTCTGCGCGCCCGGAGAGAGGGAGCAGTGATCCCGAGAAAGACGAATTACCACCGGTATGTTGCCCAGACAAACAGCCTTTTGATATATATCACTAACTTTAATAGTCCTACGAACAAGCCGCGGCCGATGCTGCTCCTCCATATTGGGAGACGACTATTCTCGCTCCCGGAATGGGAGGACCCGACGAGGTTTACATCGACGGCATGCCAGTTGGCTCATTCTTCTCCTTTGTCTGGAACGGCATGATCTCAACATCCTTCCAGCTCGTCGGTTTCCTCCTTACATATCTTCTCCACTCAACCCACGCCGCCAAGAACGGTTCTCGCGCTGGTCTCGGCATAACACTTATTCAATACGGTTTCTACATGAAGGGCGTCTCCGAAGACGAACCCCCAGCGATGAGCGGTCCCGATGGCTACGCCGCACCACCCGACCCCAACTCCCACAATTTCAAACAAGGCGACGTAACAGACGACGATCTCGGCAGCATTAGTGGAGGCGAGTGGCTAGGATACGTGCTCATGGTAGTCGGCTGGTTCCTTCTTATCAAGAGCGTCGCCGAGTTTCTACGAGCACGACGTCACGAGCAACTCGTCCTTCAGAGCCCTGATCGCGGTCTTGGTGTACCGATTATCGCTGAGGGAGAGTCAAACGAGCGGGTGGTATAAATTAGCGGGTTTGAATATGTACAACAATACCATCATATCATGGAAGCGCATCAGTCGAGAGACGTAGGCGTTAACTCTTTTCCTTTGGGCGTTTCTTGGGTGGATGGATGGGAAGGATATTTTGGTTCTTACTACAAGCTTAGTGTTTGGCGCGTCACACGCAGTTTCATACGTCTCTATATACGTCTCTTAACATGATTTTGGTTGTATCTATGTTTTGATACTTGATGGCAGTCCAAGAACCGTAGATTTTTTAAGGATCATCATGAGTGTGCGAAGAATACTCTTCCTTACTGTTCTTGTCCTACATTTGAGTTAGATTATCATAACCCCGATAAGAAAGATCAAAGCCTCTATTCCCGAATAATTATTCTTCCCCAGTCTACTAACCTGGCAGTTTAAGATCTTGTAAATTAAAGCCCCTGTTAGTTCTCAGGGAACAAGAAAACTTCAGACGTTAAACTAAGGTGCCAAAATCAACTGGTCTAATGGCCTGCTGATATATACTAAACTTACTTAAGTCTTTTTATCACTTAGGATAGAGGTCCTAAGTTTTGTTGCCTCCTCTAGTTACTTGGGTAGGGCCTAGAGA